>JBBPBX010032059.1:18391-34125 GCA_038048925.1 Garcialebias charrua | reverse complement strand
AGGTAGTGCACTGTCTGCATTGGTCCAGTAACAACTGTCCAATAATAAAACCGACCTGGATACTGCATGTAACTGCTGTAAACAAACTAACTTTGCTCTGACACACATTCTAGACTTCTCCAAAGCTGTTGGGATATTTGCAATCTATTTTTGACCAGAACCAGGTTCAGGGATTCGAATCAGATCACAGACAACAGAAAGGTTTAAAAGATTTATTGATAAACAGCTTCTGGTCGAGGTCTGAGTCCTTGTGCCAGCACGATCTGGAGAGACAGGAATTAGTGAATTGGAGTTCAATGGTTTTGGTGTGACAGTTTAGTTTATAATCAACCTTTGTAAACAGGTGAAGGAGGATTTCCTTGTAGGAGTTGGATATTGTAATGTCACTGTTGGAGAAGGTGAGCTACTGTATTTTGAGTCAGAGCTGAGCTTGAAGCAGTTAGGAGGGAGAGCCAAAAGACAGGTCCAGGGAGACAGGCGAGGGTCATGCACAGATGATCAAAAATCCAAAACCAGACTTGAATTGTGATCCGGTAGACGTGGTCGTTGTAGAGAAGGCAGAGGTCGTTACCATGAGCAATGTAGACAATCCAAAGCAGACAGGGGATGGTCAAGATGGATAATCCGTAAGACAGGCATGAAGTCAGAACCAGGAAGACAAACGAAACTGTAGCATGGATGCTGGACATTTACTCACTGTGAGGCTTTCAATAATCTGGCACTGGAGGACTGAGAATCTGAAACGCAAATAGGGCAGGGAGCAGGTGAACGGCAACAAGGAGGCGTGGCATGGATAACAAGGAAGCAGGCTTGAGCAGAATTGGGTGACAGGCAACATAAACAAAGGCATGTGGAACAGAGCTATGGCAGACAGGAGCAGAAACATGACAAATGTTGATACTTTCTCTGGGATATGTGGAAAAACTGTGCATCTGTCACCATTCATTTCATTGATAGGGGTGGTCCCTGTGGATACATCCTTTAGCAAGTGCAAGAGGAATATGATTGCTTTTAGCTCTCTTCTTGGCAGGAGACTTATTTTATGCAGATACAGTAAAGGATCTGGATCCCCCAGGCATATGAACACTGGATAAGGGAAGTTATGTGTCATGTTCATTTGGAAAAGATTAAAATATACTCTGAAAAGATTTGTTGAAAATTTTTGGGACAATTGGCAGCTATTTACATCTTATATTGAAAGTATGTCATTGCCTGTCTGATATACGTATACAGTACATGTATGTGTAGCTGATGTATATGGTAAGGTTGGAGAGGATTTTGTTGTGTGTTTTGGGAAAAAAAATGCTTTGATTGAAAAGAAAAGAAAAGCCTTTTTGTTGTTGTTGTTGTTGTTATATATCGTTCACCAGGCCCTTATTCTGAGTTTTTGTCTGAATTCTCAGATTTCTTTTGTCTGACTTATTATTGAATACTGATAAATCATAATAATGTGGGATTGCAATATTCATGTAGATGTTGAAAATGATATCTTAAATATGGCCTTTAGTAACTTAACAGAGCCAATTTGTTTTACCCAAAATATCCACACATCTACTCATTCTCATCATCACACTCTTGATCTGGTTCTGACTTATAGAATAGAGATTAAGTACTTATTATTACATCCTCAAAATCCTGTTCTGCCTGATCATTTTTTAATAACCTTTGAATTTACATCAACTGACTACACCACCACCGAGAGTAAATTTCATTACGGTAGGCATTTATCAGAGAACCCTGTAACTAAATTGATATATATACGCATATCTTCCATTATTATTTTCCTCTGTTTTGCAGAGTACTGTAATTTACCAGAGAGCAGTGGCTTAGATGATATTGTTGATAATTTGACAACTTCAATGCAAACACCACTTGAAAAATGCCACTGAAAAAGAAAGTATCAGAGGAAGCTGGCTCCTTGGTTCAGTTTTAAGTTACATACATTAAAACAGACATCTAGAAAGCTGGAAGGAAATGGCACTCCACTAACATGGAATCATTTTATTTAACTTGGAGAGATAGCATGCTAACATATAAGAAAGCTCTCTGTAAATCTAGAACTGTATATTACGATATTCATCTTTAATAGATGAGAATAAAAATAACCCAAGGTTTCTGTTCAGTACTATAATGAAAAGTCCCATCTCTGTTGAGCCATGTATCCCTACAGCTTTAAGCAGTGATGACTTCATAAGCTTCTTTATAAATAAAATTATTTCAATTAGAGAGAAATTTCAAACCATCCTTCCTGCTATTGCCTCCAATTCCCTGTCAGATGAAGAAGCTTTAAAATGTCACTAGAACCTGATTTATTAGTGGACTGTTTTTGTCTTGTTGAACTCTCTGAATTGTCAAAAATAATAGCTTCATCCAAACCATTCATGTGATTGCTAGATCCTATCAGACCATATGAAGTCTGCTGGATCTCCAAATGATCCCATCCCACCTTGTCTTTTTAAAGAGGTTTTTCACATGGTGGCTCCTTCTGTGTCCCGAATCATAAATGGTAGCTTGGCAAGTGGACAGGTACCTGCAAGTTTTAAACATGCAGTTGTGACAACACTGATTAAAAAACCCAGTCTTGACTCCACAGACATGTCCAATTTTAGGCCTATTTCAAAATTTCCCTTTGTATCAAAGATCTTGGAGAAACCGCTGCCTTCGACACAGTGGACCACCACATCCTCCTGTCTCGTCTGGAGAACTGGGTGGGCATTCAGGGTCCTGCTCTACAGTGGTTTAGATTCTATTTAACAGAGAGAAGCTTTTGTGTGCGTTCTGGTTCTGTGGAGTCCTCTGTTGCACCTCTCACATGTGGAGTACCTCAGGGATCTATACTTGCCCCCCTTCTGTTTTCCCTGTATTTACTACCTCTGGGATATATTCTCTGGAAACATGGCATTTCTTTTAATTTTTACGCCGATGACAGCCAAATTTATGTTCCATTGAAACAAGGTAAACAATACTCCCTGAACCAACTTCTGGATTGTATGGCTGAAGTCAGAGCATGGATGTCTCACAACTTTTTACATTTTAATGAGAAAAAGACTGAGGTCCTGTTATTTAAGCCTAGTGAGGGTTCCAAAGTTCATGCTGATTTGGGTCCTTTATCACAACATCTGACTGGGACAGCAACTAACCTGGGTGTAAGGCTGGACAGTGATTTTAAACTGGATGCTCAGATTAAATCTGTGGTCAAGTCCAGTTTTTATCACCTGAGACAACTGGCCAACATCATTTTGAGATTCTAATCCATGCTTTCATCACAACTCGTCTGGACTATTGCAACTCACTTTACGTCGGTCTGAGCCAGTCATTACTGACTCGACTTCAACTGGTTCAGAATGCTGCTGCTCGCCTTTTAACTGGTACCAGGAAACGAGAACACATCACCCCGTCTTAAAATACTACACTGGCTCCCAGTTCATTTCCAGATTAATTTTAAGGTTCTTTTGTTTGTATTCAAATGTCTTCATGGTCTCGCCCCACAGTATCTGTCCGACCTTCTCCAGCCGTACATTCCCTCACGCTCTCTGAGGTCAGCAGATCAGCTGCTGTTGGTCATCCCAAAGTCCAACAGGAGGCTGAGAGGTGACCGAGCATTCTCAGTCGCTGCCCCTAAACTGTGGAACGAGCTGCCTTTGCACGTCAGACAAACTGACTCACTTCCTGTTTTTAAATCTGCTCTGAAGACACATTTTTTCTCTTTGGCTTTTAACACAGCTTGAAATGTTGGTTTTACTGTTTTTAAGTTATTTGTTCTATAGTTTTTACTGTTTGCTGTCTTGATCTGGTAGTTCATCACTTTTATGGTATTTTTTGAGTTTATAGTTTTATGCTTGTTTGTGTTAGTGTACAGCACTTTGGCCAACGGTATTGTTTTAAAGTGCTTTATAAATAAAGTTGTATTGTCCATCCATCCATCCATTGTCTTCCGCTTATCCGGGGTCGGGTCGCGGGGGTAGCAGCCTAAGTAGGGAGGCCCAGACTTCCCTCTCCCCAGCCACTTGGAGCAGCTCCTCTGGGGGAATCCCAAGGCGTTCCCAGGCCAGCCGAGAAACATAGTCCCTCCAGCGTGTCCTGGGTCTTCCTCTGGGTCTCCTCCCGGTGGGACATGCCCGGAACACCTCACCAGGGAGGCGTCCAGGAGGCATCCTAACCAGATGCCCGAGCCACCTCAACTGGCTCCTCTCGATGTGGAGAAGCAGCGGCTCTACTCCGAGTCCCTCCCGGATGACTGAGCTTCTCACCCTATCTCTAAGGGAGAGTCCAGACACCCTGCGGAGAAAACTCATTTCAGCCGCTTGTATCCGAGATCTCGTTCTTTCGGTCACAACCCAAAGCTCATGACCATAGATGAGGGTGGGAACGTAGATCGATCGGTAAATTGAGAGCTTTGCCTTTCGACTCAGCTCTCTCTTCACCACGACAGACCGGTACAGCGCCCGCTTCACTGCGGACGCTGCACCTATCCGCCTATCGATCTCACGCTCCAGTTTTCCCTCATTCGTGAACAAGACCCCGAGATACTTAAACTCCTCCACTTGGGGCAGTTATTTTATTGTATCATGACCAGACTAATTAAGGCATTTCCCCTAAGTAATATCCACATTTTGGTTCTGCTTAATTTGTCGCTAATGAATTACGTACCACAGCACTTTAAGGTTGCTGTAAATAAACCTTTGCTTAAGAAACCTGATCTTGATTCAGGAATTCTGCCCAGTTATAGACTTATAGCTAATCTAACATTCATCTGAAAAATTCTAGGGAAAATAGATGCAGGTCAGTTGCATGAACATCTGCACAAAAATAATCTGCTTAAGGAGTTTCAGTTAGGGTTTAGAGCTTATGATAGCACAGAACAGCACTGGTGAAAGTAACGGAAATTCTCATGGCCTCAGACTCTTGTGTCTTTATTTGTTCTGGTAGACCTCAGTGCTGCATTTGATACAGCTGATCACAATATTCTACTACAGAGGCTTGAAAATAATATTCAAGTCAAAGTCAAAAGTCAAAGTCAACTTTATTGTCAGAACTGCAATATGTACAGGACATACACAGGACCGAAATTGCGTTTCTCTCAGTCCCTCGGTGCAACAGTAACCATCTAAACACTAAACACTAAAACATTTAATAAACATAAGCATAAAATAGTAAAAAAAAGTGTAACACTGTCCTGAGTTTTTTCATAATAGTATAAAAGTATGAAAATTTACACCAACACTGAAACACCAAACACCCCTAAAACACCAAACACCCAATGAACATAAGCATAAAATGAAATAATAAAAGTGTAATACTGTCCTGAGTTTTTGCATAGTAGTATAAAAAGTATAAAACGTATATCTATAAAATAAACTGAAGTTTCTAGCGTTGACATTTGCAAAGAGTGGCACAGCAGCATATAAGTTAATGTACACAGTATATGTATGAGGTAGTTGATGTTGGTATATAGGCAAAGTGGCATATGAAGTAAGGCACATAAGGCACATTTGGCATCCTTAGATAAGGCTAGTCAGAGAATGCTGTATATGTATCTGCAGTAGTGTAGATAAAAGTAGTGTAAATGTAAACAGTAATAATAAATGTAAAGCAGTAGTAATAAATGTAAACAGTATTAATAAATGTAAACAGTGAATGTAAACAGTAGTATGACTATAGGCAGTAATGTAATACAAACATTAGTGCAAATATGAGAAGTAGTGCAAACTGAATGAGCACATGACCGAGAGTTTAGTGAATAACCCGTTTGATGACACAGAGTCCAGTGTTAAAATCTTTGTGTTGAGTGATAATGTGTGAGAAAGTTTTTTGTGTTAAGGCAGTTCAAATGGGAGGGGAGGCAGAGCAGGCAGAGTGTTTAGCATTCTGACTGCCTGATGAACAGAGCTGTCTCTCAGTCTGCTGGTTCGAGCCTGGAGACTCCTCAGTCTCCTCCCTGATGGCAGCAGTCTAAAGCGGCTGTGTAGTGGGTGTGTGGGATCACCTGCCATGCAGTGGGCTTTCCGAGTGAGGCGTTTGCTGTGTAAGTCCTGCAGTGAGGGCAAGGAGGTGCCGACGATCTTCTCAGCTGCTTTCACGATGCGCTGGAGGCTCTTGCGGCAGGATGCAGTGCATGCACCAAACCACACCGTGATGCAGCTTGTCAGGACACTTTCTATGGCTCCCCTGTAGAAGGTGCACATGATGGAGGTTGAAGCTCCAGCCCTTTTCAGCTTGCGGAGAAAGTAGAGGCGCTGGTGAGCCTTCTTGGCCAGTGCTGCAGTGTTCCTGCTCCAGGACAGGTCCTTTGAGACGTGCACTCCCAGGAACTTGGTGCTGTCCACTCTCTCCACTGCGGTGCTGTTGATGGTCAGAGGGGCATGTTGTGCATCCCTCTTCCTGAAGTCCACGACAATCTCCTTTGTCTTCTCCACGTTGAGAGTGAGATTGTTGTGTCCGCACCACAAGGCCAAGCGGCTCACCTCGTTCCTGTAGTCCGTCTCATCGTTGTTGCTGATGAGACCTACCACTGTTGTGTCGTCCGCAAACTTGATGAAGTGGTTGGAGCTGTACGATGGTGTGCAGTCGTGTGTTAGCAGGGTGAATAGAAGGGGGCTCAGCACACATCCTTGTGGGGCCCCTGTGTTCAATGTGATGGTGCTAGATGTGTTACTCCCGATCCGTACTGTCTGTGGTCTCCCGGTCAGGAAGTCTAGCAGCCAGTTACACATTGAGGTGTTCAGCCCCAGACTGTCCAGTTTATGGATGAGCTGTTGGGGGATGATGGTGTTGAATGCCGAGCTGAAGTCGATGAACAGCATTCTAACATAAGAGTCCTTCGTGTCCAGATGTGTGAGAGCTGTGTGGAGGGCAGAGGAGATGGCATCGTCGGTTGAGCGATTAGGTCGGTATGCAAATTGGAAGGGATCCAGGGAGGCAGGGAGGACAGATGTGATGCTTTTCATGACTAGCCGTTCAAAGCACTTCATCAGGATGGGGGTGAGTGCTACTGGGCGATAGTCATTGAGGCATGCGGGCGTTGCCTTCTTTGGGACAGGGATGATGGTGGTGGCTTTGAAACAGGTGGGGACGATGGCCTGGCTCAGTGAGATGTTAAAGATGTCCGTGAAGACCGCTGCGAGTTCTCCTGCACAGTCCTTCAGCACACGACCAGGTATGTTGTCAGCAGGGCCGGCCCAAGCCTCTTTGGGGCCCTAAGCGAAATTTGGATGGGGGCCCTCTGTTTCTACTAATAATGTGAATTACTGCAATCAACGGTCAGATGTTTTTATCATTCTCCCACCTGATAAAACGTATTGCAACTCTGACAGTCCTTTTTAATGTACAGTATATGTGTAATTTATTGCAGGGGTGCCAAACATTTTAATTTTGGACCACATCAAGTTCATGAATGTCCTCAGAAGGCCAGACATGATATAATATATTGATAAAACTGCCTATGAATAAACTGGTAAAATCAAGCTTTCTAAAAATAAAAACATTGCCCATCATGCCTTTTGGGGAAGGAAAAGGTATCCTTAATAGGCAGTGGTCCTCTCATCACCTGCTCAGTCCTGTTTACATCTGAGAGGAAAGATGGCCACTCATCCTCAGATTAGGATGCTTTACTTATAGCTTTAGTATTTTGCTAGCAGTCTATAGACTTGATAATTTTTTTGAATTTCATCACAGAGTTTACATCTTTAACATCTTTTTCCAAAACATTCCACAATTCCACTCCCTTATTCGAAATAAAACGCCCCTTCAAACTAGTCCTATATCTAGGTTTAACAAACATTTCAGTTCCTTTTAAACTGTAACTGCTTTTTCTCTTTATGAAAAACATTTGAACATTTGTGGGTAGCACATTCATATGAGCTTTATGCATTACTAACAAAATATTATAATCTACCAATTCACAAAATTTCAATAATTTGAGTTGTTTAAATAATACATTTGATGGATGACGATAAGGCTTTCTAGCAATAATTCTAACCGCTCTTTTCTGCAAAATAAAAATAGAATTTGTTATAGTTGTACAGGCTTTACCCCAAACCTCCACACAATAAATTAAATGTGGAACAAAAATTGAGTTATATAGCAAATAAAGAGCCCTATCATTTAACAAGTCCTTTAGTTTATACAATACGCCAATAGATTTAGATAACTTAGTTTTAACAAAATTTACATGCTGTTTCCACGACAATCTCTCATCAACAATTACACCCAAAAACTTTACCTCATCCACTCTACTTAGTTCAACACCATCAATTTTGATAGAAAATTTATCTGTTTTATTTTTGCTAAATAACATATAGTTAGTCTTATCTAAATTTAATGATAACTTATTTAAACTAAACCAAGTTTGTAATTTTGAGATCTCCTCTTTTAACAACTCAAACATTTGTTTCAAATCATAACCAAAATAAAAGAAGGTGGTATCATCAGCAAAAAGAACACACCTTAGAATACCAGACACTTTTACCAAATCATTTATATACAAAATAAAAAGCTTAGGTCCCAGTATAGAACCCTGAGGGACTCCACATGTGATTCTGTTGAGTTTTGATCTGGTATTGTCTATCTGTACAAAT
The DNA here is from genome assembly GCA_038048925.1 of Garcialebias charrua. Lineage (NCBI taxonomy): Eukaryota > Metazoa > Chordata > Actinopteri > Cyprinodontiformes > Rivulidae > Garcialebias > Garcialebias charrua. The sequence goes on along the minus strand of JBBPBX010032059.1, from coordinate 25,549 downwards.
TGACTTCTATCCTCCAAATAGCTAGATACCCATTTCAAAGTCAGTCCTCTAACACCATATTTATTTAACTTCTCGAGGAGAATAGTGTGATCAACTGTATCAAAAGCTTTCTTTAGATCAACAAATAAACCCACACAGTGTTGCTTTTGATCAACAGCAGTGGAAATTTGTTCTGTCAATTCCATAAGAGCCATAGAAGTAGAGTTTTTAGATCTAAAACCATATTGGCTGTTGGTTAAAATGTTATAGTCATCAAGAAATTTGTCTAATCTAATCACAAATAATTTTTCAAGAATTTTAGAATATTGTGGTAATAAGGAAAATGGTCTATAATTATTGAATATAGACTTATCACCATTCTTGAAAATTAAAACTCAGTTATTAACAAGTACAAACACGGTAGTCCAGATTGTTCAATGTTGCTAGCTCTATTTATCCATTAGCAGCTGCACAAATATTTTTTGATAAAAGAGATGTACTTTGTACAAACATACCTTTATCTTGCCGTTTTTTCTCTTCTTCATCATCTTTTTTCCTCTTCCTTTTTCAGCCCCTGAAGGATATATGCCCTTTTTTGCGACATTATCTAGCATTAGTTACGTGTCAGGTGCTTAATTAGCTTGGATGCGGACTTCACATTGCGGCAAGGAGCGCTGGCTGAGAAACCTGTGAAACGTGCTCTACTGGGGCCCCACTGAGGGGGGTTCCCAACCACTGGTCATTTCTTTCTTTCCATAGAGTGATTTCTACATATTCAAATATACATATACACACAAATATATGATATATATGTTATATATATCATTATGAAAATAAAAATCTGAACTTTATGATGAAGTTGTGTTGTAATAGAATAATATAATAAAAAAATAATAATAATAAAAATAAAAACCCACAAAACTCAGCTCCTCTTTGGGGGGCCCCCTTGTGTGACCCTGGGGCCCCAAGCGGCTGCTTACTTCGCTTATGCCTTGGGCCGGCGCTGGTTGTCAGGACCAGAGGCCTTCCGGGCATTAATCTTAAATGATCGCCTTACGCTGTCTGAGGACAGCGCCAGCACCTGGCCATCAGGAGAGGGGGGGAGTTTATGTGCAGGTGTGCTGTTACTTGCCTCAAACCGAGCGAAGAACTCATTCAGTTCATTCAGCGTAGAGGTTGAGCTGTCACAGGTCTGGGGGGGGGGTTTGTAGTCTGTGATGGTCTGTATTCCCTGCCACAGACTGCGTGTATCCTTGCTGTCCTTGAAACGGTGAGCTATTTTCCTGGAATACTGCTCCTTGGCCTCTCTGATGCCTTGATCCAGGTTCTTTCTGGCTGCCTTCAGGCCCACCTGATCTCCCGCTTTGAAGGCAGCATTCCTGGCTTTCAGGAGTCTTTGAACCTCAGCTGTCAGCCATGGCTTCTGATTATAATTCGGGCGGTCGTGGCGTAGTGGTAATGGCAGTCGTCCCCCGATCAGAAGGTTGGCGGTTCGAATCCCGGTTCCCCACACCATGTGTCGTTGTGTCCTTGGGCAAGACACTTAACCCCGAGTTGCTCCCGGTAGGACTGGAAAGCACCTTGCACGGTAGTCTGCCGCTACCGGTGTATAAATGTGTGTAGCATTCAATGTGTGTAGCGCTTTGAGATTTTCACTAATGAAAAGCGCGTTATAAATTGAATTCATTATTATTATAGCATAACATATTGAGATTGTAGTGGGCATCCATCATAAAGATCACAGAAATATTGGGTAAACGGAAAAAGAAAAGAATCTGTGAAATTACTATTCAGAGTCAGAGAGTCTTTATTGTCATTTGCACCGCATGTGGTACATGTGATGAAAACGAGATTATGTACACAGGGTCCCAGTTACATCCAACAACAAATGCAAGAGAAAAACAGTAATAACATCTAGAATTAACTAAGAAAAACATCAACTAGTAATACACTAAGCTCTAATGTAGTGGAAAAACATCATTATAAACAGCAGCACGAACATGAGTCTGTATGAGCAGATGGTCACAACTGAACACAGCAACAAGAAAACAGATCAGCATCAGCATGATGTGATATTTCACAGTGATTATTCTTATTATTTATTTATTCATGAGTCTAACAGCCTCATCCAATTAACATCCAATTCAATCTGAATAATTAAATTAATTAAGGTAAAGAGGTCAGTATTAATATTGACCTCCTATATATCCTTTACATCTGGGTGGCACCGTACGTGTTTAAAGACACAATATGGTGGGTTACCCTCATGTTTACTTCAAGATTAAATGAATGGCTCCAACAAGGTTTAAATCATATTTATTTGATATAATTTAGTTTGTAAATGTAAATAACAAATCTTCTTTATACAACAAAGTTAATCATGGAGTTCCTCAGGGTTCAGTGCTTGGATTAATACTCTTTACTAGATGCTTCCAATAGTTAAAGCTATTAAACAGCATGGGATAAATTTTAATTGTTATTAATGGATTCAAGGTTCTTTATTGTCATTCACATCACATGTGGTACATGAGGTGGAACAAAACTATGTACACAGGGTCCCAGTTACATTCAACAAAAATACAAATTGTAAAGAAAAATAGTAGTAAGATCCAAGACATGAACTAAGAAAATACGCTAAACTAAGAATACACTAAGCACTAATAGTACAAAACAACATGCCAAACAACAGCAGCACGAACTGAGTCTGTGTGAGCAGATGCGGATGAATGAACACAACATTAAATAAATCAGCAATAGTCAGCAGCACATATCAACAACCAAGTGGCATTACTGTGGAATTATTGCAGAGAAATAAATGTGAAAATATAATGGAAAACTTGGAAAACATGGAAAACTTGATAAAGGAACTGAAAGTTAAATTGGGTTTCTTTTTCAGAAACAGATCCTGTCTAACTCTGAATGCTAGGAAACGCCTTGTATCTGTGACTTTCCTTACCTCCATTGACTACAGTGACATTACATGAATGCTCCTACAAGCACCCTGCAGATGCTGGATGCTGTCTATTATGGTGCACTAAGATTCATAACTGGTTGTAACTACTGTACCCACCACTACACCCTGTATTCATTGTTAACTGGTCATCATTAACCACGCAGACTCTTCCACTGCTACATTTTCATCTTTAAATCACTTCTTGGTCTGCTGCCTTCATACATCTCCTCCTACGTCACTGCATGAGTGCAGCTACAGCATGCACTCTCAGGACATTATTACATGCAGTGTACCCTCAGTGTAGACTGAACTAGGCTTTCTCCTACTCCACTCCTGTTTCCTGGAACACCTTGCAAAAAGATCTGAAGCTCTCGACCATGACCTCTCTAAGTGGCTTTAGGCGTCTGTTAAGTTCCTGGCAAGAACAAATCAATCAATCAATCAATCAATCAATCAATCAATCAATCAATCAATCAATCAATCAATCTTTATTTATAGAGCCCTTTTCAGCAGCCAGAAGGTGCACAAAGAACAATACAGAAATAAAACAAACAATAAAAAATAACAATAAAAAACAGCCAGTTAAAATTAAAAACAATTAAGACATAACAAGAATGTCAAAGAACTACTAGGTATTAAAAGCCTGCCTGAATAAAAAGGTTTTAAGATTAGATTAAAAAAACTCCATATGAGTGATGGAGCGCAAGTCCAGAGGTAGCTTATTCCAGAGACTGGGTGCAACGACAGAAAAGGCCCGGTCACCCCATCGTTTGTAGTCTTTGGAACAGACAGGAGAAATGTATTAGATGATCTCAGTGTTCTCCTATATTCACGGACAGTTACAAGATCAGTCAAATATAGTGGGGCAAGACCATTGAGAGCTTTAAAAGTGAATAATACATTTTTTAAATTTAATTCTAAAATCGATTGGAAGCCAATGGAGAGAAAATAAAACAGGGGTAATGTGCTCACGTCTGGAGGTCTTGGTTAAGAGTCGAGCTGCAGCATTTTGGACCAATTGAAGGCGTCTAATGGAGGATTGGGAGGTTCTTGCATATAGTGAATTGCAGTAGTCAAGCCTTGAGGTGATAAAAGCATCACTGGCCTTTTCTAAATCAAAACGATTTAAAAAAGGCTTAACTTTGTATAAAAGACGTAGATAAAAACAGGCCTTACAGACGCTATTTGTTTATCAAATTTTAAGTCCTTGTCAAATGTCACCCCCAAGTTTTTAATTTTTGGTCTGCATTTGGAAGTTAGAGCACCAAAGTTACAGGGAGCATCATCACCGAAGAAGATGCATTCTGTCTTTCCTTCGTTTAAAAACAAAAAATTACGGTGAAGCCACTGTTTAATGTCGTTAATACAATCAGCGTAGGGAGTGAGAAGATTGCTGTTTTTGGGTTTCATTGGTAGATAAATTTGTACATCATCAGCATAGCAGTGAAAAGAAAAATTATGTCTGGCTATTACTGATCCAAGAGGCAGCATGTACAGTGAGAAGAGGAGAGGACCAAGAATAGAACCCTGTGGCACACCACAAGAGAGAACGGCAGTGGAGGAAGAAAGAGTGTCCAACATGACAGAGAATGTTCTGTTGGTCAAGTAGGCAGTGAACCACTTGAGTGCTGTACCAGAAATTCCAACATAATGTTGAAGGCGAGATAGAAGGACAGTGTGGTCTACTGTGTCAAATGCAGCTGTGAGGTCCAGCAACACCAGTGCAACGGGACACTTGGCATCCATGGACATGGAAATGTCATTATGGACTTTTAACAAGGCTGATTCGGTAGAATGACGGGATCTAAAACCAGACTGAAATGTTTCAAAAATACCATGATTTTCTAAAACAGGTTGTAACTGCATAAAAACAATTTTTTCTAAAACTTTAGATAAAAAAGGCAGATGAGAAATAGGTCTAAAATTAGATAAAATTGATGGGTCCAGGTGAGTTTTTTTAAGAAGGGGCCTAACTACAGCATGTTTAAATGCAGCAGGGACAATTCCTAAATGAAGGCAGGAGTTTAAAAGTGTTAAAACACAGAAACCCACAGAATTAAAAACCTCTTTCAAAAACCTGGATGGAAGAAAGTCCAGAGGGCAATTAGTGATCTTTAAATGTTGAACAACATCAGTGAGAGTGGCAAGAGACTGGTTGAAACTGTTCAAACACAACCGGAGCTACAGAGACAACAGAGTAGTCAGGGGCAACAGGACCAGTGACCTGTCTGACTGAGGCCACTTTATCCTGGAAGAATTTTAGAAAGTTTTCACAGTTTGTGGCTGTGGCATCTGGTAGAATACGCACAGCTGGATTTATAACAGAATTAATAGTGTTAAATAACACTCTAGGACAATGGCAATTATTTGAAATCAAACCAGATAAAAATAGACATTTTGCCTCTTTGACAGATCTCTGGTAATTTTTAAAGCATTCTCTCAAAAATTTTAAGGATGAAGGAAGTTTGTCTTTCTTCCATTGTCGTTCCGCTTTCCTACATATTTTCTTGAGCGTACGCGAGACATCATTTAATGTAGACATGTTCCTGTTTTTTAGTTTTCTACACCGCCTTATAATCTAGATGTTTTTTTGTTGTTTTTTTGCTACTTTTTTCCTTTTGACTGTCCTTTTGGTTACCATTTTATTTTAATAAATCTGTTTGCCTCTTTTATGATTGTCTATTGTTGTCATTGTTATCCACTGTTGTCATCACTCTTTGTTAAAGAAATCAGACGTCTCTCTTGTAAATGAGTCCCCGAGGCTCAATGGGATTAACCTGTCTAAATAAAGGTTGACCATCACAGTGATTTTTTTTTCACAGTAATTTTCACAGTGATAATCCTGACTAAGGATTCATGAGTCTAACAGCTTCAGGGTAGAAGCTGTTCCTCAGTCTAGTGGTTCTACACTTAATGCTCCTCAACCTTCTGCCTGAGGTGAGCGGTGCAAAAAGTGTGTGTGCTGGGTGAGTGGGGTCCTTCATGATGCAGGTGGCCCTCTTCCTGCACCTAGTGGTGTAAATGCCTGTGATAGTGGGGAGGCTGACTTTAACAGACTTCTGTGCAGCCTTCACCACTCTCTGCAAAGCTCATGCAGATGTTATGCTGATGATACTCGGCTATATTTGTCTATGAAACCTGATGAATCCAATCAGTTCCTTAGAATACAAGTATGCCTTAAAGACATAAAAAACCTGAATGATCCTTCATTTTCCGCTTTAAACTCAGATAAGACAGAGTTTGTGGTTTTTGAACCGGACCATCTTCGGAAAAATTTTCAATTTTTGCTTTCTCTGGATGGCATTAATTTGGCCTCCAGCTTTAACATAAAAAACTTGGTGTTATTTTTGATCAGGATATATCTTTTAACCCCCATTTTAAAAATGTTACCAGAACCACTTTCCGCCCCCTGTGTTATATCACTCAGATTAGAAACATCTTGCCCTATACACAATACAAAAAAACGGATCCATGCTTAGGTTGGACTATTGCAATTGTTTTTTTATCTGGGTGTCCAAGTTCTTCTTTAAAAAGTCTTCAGTTGATCCAAAATGCTGCTGCCAGCGTCTTAACTGGAGTCAGTGGGAGAGATCATATCTATCCAGTTTTAGCTTCTCTTGGCTCCCTGTCAAATCCAGAATTGAATTCAACATCTTACTTCTAACCTAAAAAACTCTCAACAACCTAGCTCCATCTTATATTACAGATCTTATTGTTCCATATTTTCCTAACAGAGCACTTCACTTTCACTTGTGGTTTACTTGTGATTCCTAGTGTTTCAAAAGCAGAATGGGAAGAAGATCTTTTACAAAGTAGTTATCAGAATCATTTCTTGTGGAACTATCTTCCAGTTTCTGTCTGAGGATGACACATTGTCCAGTTTTAAGACTGGGTTTAAGACTTTCCTTTTTGATAAATCCTATAGAGTCGGCTTGGGTTTCCTGAGCTGTTCGTTAGTTATGCTGCTATAGGCTTAGACAGCTGGAGGACAAATTGACCACATTTCCTCACTCTGCTGCTGTCTTTATTTCCTCTACCGGTTTGTATTTGTAACTATATTTATCTTTAACATATGTTTTTTGTCTTTTCTCCACCAGAAACCTGGACCTGCCATTCTGTGTTTGTTCCTCTCAAACCAAGCCGGTCGAAACAGATGGCCACTTGTCCTGAGCCTGGTTTTGCTGGAGGTTTTTTCCTGTTAAAAGTTTTTTTTTTCCTTTGCCTTT
>JBBPBX010032059.1:0-10581 GCA_038048925.1 Garcialebias charrua | reverse complement strand
AGTAAGGATGGAAAAAAAAATAATAATAATAAAATGGTAGCTAGTAGATGAAGCTGAAACTTGCAGATATTAGCTGAAAGGATCATCTGAATTTAGCCGAAAGAAGTTAGAAGAAGCACAAAAATGTTGTAGTTAGCAGAAATAATTTGAAAGTAGTAGCACAAAACATCTGAAATTAGCTGAAAGTAGCTGAAAAAAGTTGAACTTTGCACAAGGAAGCTAAAAGAAGCTGAACGAGAACAAAATGTGAAAGGATCAGTAAAAGGTTGTAAACAGATCTAAAGATTTCAAGGATGTAAAATGATCTCAATTCATTTTCTATGAGGAAAAAAGTGTCAGAAAAGGCTAAATATTTCAAAAAGCTAAAGTTGCACCAATATCCAAAGTGTTGTCCAGGATTATCAGATTGTCCTGAAAGAGCTGAACGTTTTGATTTATGATTTGTTGAAATGGCACAAAAATTGTGGAACAAGAAAGATGCCAAAATACATATGGAAGACAAATGGATGACGATGGAGTAAATGCTTCATAAACATTCACACAATAAATACATTTCTCTTCAGGGATGAAGATCTGTGTAATAAATGTGGTCTAACAGTAGCTTTGGAGGTGAGGCCATCTAAACTACAAGTTCGGCTCTGCACTGTTGAAAAGCCATTAGCTATAGCCACTGGCTATAGCTAATGGCCACAGGTGGCAGGTGGACCTGGCCACAGGTGCCACAGGTGGACCTGGCTATTAACCAGGTCCACCTGTGGCACACAGCCATCCAAAGTAGCTCCTGTTAGCGGTCCTCCAGCAGACCTGGAGCAGCTAAGACTAAGCTCCGAGTTCACCATAGGCCTGTTCAAACAGATTTTACTCAGCGACACATCTGCAGGGACAAGACCCCGGTAACTGGCAGCTCCATTGTCCGAAACGTGGCACCAGGCACTCCATTAACCGTAGTTGAATTCATTCCAGGGGTCAGAGTGGGTGACATCAAATCTTACCTGAAACTGCTGACTAAGGCTAAAGTTAGGAGCAAAAGGGTTGTTGCTCATGTCGGCGGTAACAACACCACATTTAACGTTGCTTCAGTTGCTCAAACAATGTTGGACTTTGCAGTTTTCTCTGGTCTCCTCTCCAATCTGACCAGCCATTACAGGTTTGGGTGCACGTCGTCCTTCAACCTCTGGCTGTTCTGAAAACAACGTGGGCTGCATCCTCTGCTGCAGAAACTGATGATAACAGAACACTAAAACAGGAGCAACAATGAAAACCCGAGAAGAAGTCTCAGGAGTCGAATGCTGTTTTTGTTTAATCCCTTAGAGAGCAGTGTTTCTCAACAAAGTATCTTGTGTCTACAGCTTCACAACATCCAGCAGTGATGGTTTTAGTGTCGCCTTCGAGAAAAGATTAAAAAAAAGATTAATTCAACCTTTATTTAGGCAGGTTAATCTCATTGAGCCTCGAGGACTCATTTACAAGAGAGACCTGATAACAGTATTTCAAGAAGATGAAGTTAAATAAATATGGCTACAAAATGGGACCCGTGTATACACAACATCACATCATCTGCAAACATAACAACATGAAGCTAACATTCGATGCATCTTTAAAGAGTATTGAATGCTTCCATTCAGTACAGGTGTAGTTCAGTTCAGCCCTCTCTCGCCACCAGACAATATCAGCCACATCCTCAATCTACTGATGGAACATGCTTAGAGGGGCTCATCTTTCCACAATGGCTCCTCTTGTCTCTCCTCTTTGTATACAGAGTGGAGGAGTTCAAGTTGCTTGTGGTTTTGTTCACATTGGGGGAATAATGAGGTATGAGACCGACAGATGGATCTGTGTGGCTTCCACAGTGTTGCAGACTCTGTTCTGGTCAATTGAGGTAAAGATAGATGAGCTGCAAGATTAAGCTCTTTGTAAGTAAGTGAGTAATGTTTATTTGTATTGCACTTTTCATAGATACAAATCACAAAGTGCTTCACAATAAGGCCCTGTTTACACGGACACTGTGTGGGGGAAACGCAACTTTTGGGTATGTTAATTAGGTTGAAAGTTTTGCGTTGACATGGGCGAATTCTGTGGATACGACTCTCTCCCCCCCCACCCCCCGTACTCATGAATTTACTGTAGTTACCATGCTGGGCCATTAGATGGCGCTGTGATTTTTGGAACCTTCACTACTGCGCATGCGTGCCACTGCTGCCTGAGGTAAACAGAGCACACGAGGCAGCCTGTTTTCCTCTCTGGCTAAAAGTTCAGCTACTACAAGTTGTTGTCAACAAGTTAACAACAAGTTAAAGCTGGAATTTGGATAAGAGTCAACAGATTTGACACCAAGTGGGGCCGCTTCATCTGCGCACCAGTTGCTGACTGGACCGGAACCGAGTCAACATGTCTGACTTTAGTCCGTGAGAATCAGCTGATTTCCAGCAGCGCTACAAGGTAAACAATGTTCTTAATAATGTTTCCTTGTGTTTAGTTCGATCACAGAACAACCAACTGAGGTTTTATTTTTATTTTTTTCCTGCGAGGTCGAAGCTGTTCCACGAAGCGGACCGGCGGTTCGGATGTGGGTCCAGTTTCCACCAGGATGAAAACAACAGAGTCCAGTTCATTAAAGTTCGGTTAACGTGTTTTTAAAAGTGTTCAATTTAATTCTCAGTGTTTGTGACATGAGTTTGTGGTGTTGAATAAACAAATAAATAAAAAATCAACCTGGTGTCTTCATTTTCAGCAGCATGTTAGGCATGACGTAACGAGTCCAGATAGCTTCATTTAGCTCAGATAAATTTAAATATCTCCCACGCTAACATAAATACTGTTTATTATTGTTAAACTGTTAATATATAGCACATTTAGTATGTTATAGTGCAGCGTGACACGTGAAATGTCCGACTGCCTCGTTAACAGACAACTGGATCCAGGCAGCTGCTCTCTTCCAACACAGATGCAGGTAAGGTGTAGAATAATTAAATATGAGAATCAAAATATATTCCATCAGCTATAGTTCAGAAAGTGGTGCGTGTGTCCACTGTCCAGTCCACCGCCATTGTTAAAATGCCGGCTGTCTGCGCGTGCGTGCTGCGTGCATGTGTTCAAACAAAAGCTCCACGGGAGATGTTTACATTATCAACGGGGGGTCAGCGAAAAAGTTCCACCTTGAGAGCTGGGTTCAAAAACCATCGGAGTCAAAGAGGGGGGCCAGCAGCGTCGTGTAGGCGATAAGCAAAGTCGCAAAGAGAAAGTAGCGGTTACACTCAAAATACGCGCCGTGTAAACTGGCCCTAAGACAGGAACCAAATACACTAAAAAGTGTCATGATCCCATGTCATGATCCACGTTCTGTCTGTTTGTCATCTCATGTTCACAGCAAACGCATCATTGTTCCCTCCTCCCACATGCCCAATGCCTCATTAACGATCATTGCACTCACCTGTTTGTTCCTGTATTTAAGCCCCACGTCCACAGTCATTCCTTGCCAGATTTATGAACGGTTTTGCCTAGTAGTTATCCAGCGCCCATGTCTTGTCCTGTCTTGCTTGCTACGACTCTGTTTTGGTTTTTTGGTCTCACGTCTCTCGCCTCAGCCCCTATTGGTACTGTCTCGGACTCTGCTTCCCTGGTTTTGATCCCTGCACACGCTACTGGACTTCGCCCTCCTGCCTCTCCCCTTATCGGACCTGTTCAGCCATCTGCCTCACGGAAACGGACCTCACGACCACGAGTAAAGCCTGCCTCTTTCAACATTATTCGCCTCTCTGCCAATCTGTGTATGACCTCGCTTCGAACCAAGGAAAACCCCCTTCGTGTAAAAGTCCGCACGAAGGACCAACGTAAACAAGGAAGTAAATCCAGACTACGTCACTACCGGCCTACGTCATCAAGGAATTCCCTTCTGATCGGAAACAGCATAAAAAGGTTAGTGTTTTTACTTAAGACAAAAACATCTACCTTTTTAAGCCCTGCCACTAATATTATAATTTCTTGTGCAGAACTCAAGTTACCAGTGACGATCAGGACCCATTCCAGCTTCCTGTTTCTTAATAAAATTGTTAAAACTTTTCCAGTGTTCGGTTTATTAGTGAAACTCAAAAACACGGTCTTGACATTAAATCTGGCCAAACAGAGTTTCACTACGACACTGGTTAACAATTTTGAAGAAAAACTATCTGATCAGTCAATTTACCAGTTTACAACCTGTCTCTCACCTCATTCTAATTCTAGAACTGAGTATCTGGCGCCATCTGTCGGACTGACCCAGTCATCACAGGTCATGGCTTCCAAGGAACCTAGACTGACGCCTCCTGAGGTTTTTTCTGGTGACTCAACGCAGTGTAGACCATTTCTGACTCAATGTGAAATACAATTTGAACTACAACCCTCTGCTTTTCCATCTGAACGTTCAAAAGTGGCCTATGTCATCTCCTTATTATCTGGTAAAGCTAAAATTTGGGGCACAGCTGAATGGGCAAGAAACTCTTTGATCTGTTATAAATACAGAGACTTTTCTGCTGAACTAATGAGAGTTTTCAGTCATGTTCTTCCCACTCAAGAGTCAACCAGAGGACTTTTAAAATTACGTCAAGGCAACCGCAGAGTCTCTGAGCTAATCATAGAGTTTCACACTCTGGCTACTGACAGTGAATGGAATGAGAAAGCTCTTCAAGATATTTTTTGGCAGGCTCTCAATGATGACATCAAGGATGAGTTGGCTGCACGTGACCCTCCGTCTACCCTCAGAGAGTTGGAGGCAGTGGCTTCCAGGATTGATTTACGCCTTCAAGAACGTCGCAGAGAGGTGAGGCAAACCAGGTCTGAAAGGGCAATGTACTCAACCCCCAGATTCTTCACCCCAGAGCCAAAACCACTTTCACCACCCCCACCATCTGCCGAGGAACCCATGCAAATTGGAAGGTCCAGACTGTCTCAACGAGAGAGGGAAAGAAGGCGTCAGGAGGGATTATGTTTTTATTGTGGAGTTGCAGGACATCAAGCCTCTACATGCCCGGTCAAGTCCAGAACTGCTATGTCTCGCCAATATCCAAATTATAGAGTTGCCACCTCTTCAACCGGACCTCCTCTACTTCACGTCAGTGCAAACCTCCAAACCGATGGTAAGGAAATACCAGTGAAACTTTTTATTGATTCTGGTGCTGACTCTGAATTCATGGACATTAATTTTGCAAAATCTCTGAACCTCCAGATGTTTCCTACAGAGAGACCTCACAGGGTTCTAGCTCTTGATGGTCATCCAATCAATCAGACCAGTATGGTGACACAAGAGGTCAAACTACTGATTTGTGGTAACCATGTCGAGAAACTAAGATTCTTCCTCATCAACTCACCTGAGTTACCCATTGTGATGGGAGCTACTTGGTTAAAGAAACACAACCCCCAGATCGACTGGAGGAGCAGCAACATCCTGGGGTGGTCCGAGCAATGTTTATCTTCTTGTTTACAATCTGCACACCAGACCAAAAATGCTGTCAAAATAAAGGAGGAAACTCCAGATCTGACTCATGTCCCTCATTGCTACCATGACCTAGCCAAAGTTTTTAACAAAAGTCAAGCTATGTCTTTACCACCTCATAGACCCTATGATTGCTCAATAGAGCTACTACCAGGTACCACACCTCCAAGGGGACGATTATTTTCTTTGTCCCAACCCGAGCAAAAAGTCATGCGAGACTACATTTCAGACTCCCTGAAAGCGGGAATTATTAGACCCTCATCGTCTCCTGCTGGTGCTGGATTCTTTTTTGTTGGGAAGAAGGATGGGTCACTTCGACCATGCATTGACTACCGAGGGTTAAACGACATAACCATAAAGAATAAATATCCTCTGCCTTTAATGACTTCTGCATTTGATCTCATTCAGGGTGCCAAAGTATTCACCAAACTGGACCTTCGTAACGCCTACCATCTGGTCAGAATTAAGGAAGGAGACGAATGGAAGACTGCTTTCAACACCCCATCAGGTCACTACGAATATCTTGTAATGCCTTTTGGTTTAACCAACGCCCCAGCTGTCTTTCAGGCGCTAGTCAATGATGTTCTCAGGGACTTTATCGATATCAATGTTTTTGTTTACTTGGATGACATTCTTATCTTTTCCAAGGACTTGGATTCGCATGTCCAACACGTTCACGCCGTCCTCCTCCGTCTTCTACAAAACAATCTTTATGTCAAGGCGGAGAAATGTGAGTTTCACACGACCAGTACCACCTTTCTGGGTTTCAATATCACACCTGACCAAATATCCATGGATCCCTCAAAGACCTCTGCAGTTCTGGATTGGCCAATACCCCAATCACGTAAACAGTTGCAACGTTTTCTTGGTTTTGCCAATTTCTATCGGAAATTTATTAAGAACTACAGTTCCGTCGCTTCTCCCCTCCACGCTTTAACCTCCACCAAGAACTCTTTTTCTTGGAACCAAACTGCTGAACACGCCTTCCTTAAATTGAAAGCCTTGTTTACCACTGCTCCTATCCTTAGATTCCCCGATGTGGATAAACAATTCATCGTTGAAGTCGATGCTTCTGATACAGGTATCGGGGCCGTTTTAAGTCAACGCAGTAATGACGAAAAAATTCACCCATGTGCATTTTTCTCCAAGTCTCTCTCCCCAGCCGAACGCAACTATGATGTAGGGGACCGAGAACTACTCGCCGTCAAGATGGCTCTTGAAGAATGGCGTCATTGGCTGGAGGGGGCCAATCATCCCTTCATTGTTCTCACCGACCACAAAAATCTCGAGTATCTGCGATCAGCCAAACGACTGAATCCTCGTCAAGCTAGGTGGGCTCTGTTTTTTGGACGATTCAATTTTTCTCTCTCTTATAGACCCGGGACCAAAAACGTCAAGCCAGATGCATTATCTCGTATATTTGAGAAGGATCAGACAAACGGTCCACAGGAATACATATTGCCCGAGACGGTTCGCTTGTCCATCACCCAGGTCGAGAGGGAGGTCAGGGAGGCCCACCAGAACCACCCACCACCCAGGGAATGCCCAGCTGAACGCCTCTTTGTACCAGATCACCTCATCACTAAGGTACTCATGTTCTGTCATGCTTCGCCTATTTACTGTCATCCAGGGATTGAGAGAACTTTAACCATAGTCAAGTCACAGTTCTGGTGGGGTTCCTTGTCTAAGGACGTTAGAGAGTTTGTCGGGGCTTGTACCCAATGCTCCCTGGCTAAACCCTCTCGACGTCCACCGGCGGGTCTCCTGAGGCCATTGCCCATACCATCACGCCCCTGGTCACATCTCGCTATGGATTTTGTCACCGGCTTACCACAGTCTGGAGGTAAATCAGTCATTCTAACTGTCATTGACAGGTTTTCCAAGATGGTTCATTTGATTGCATTGGAGGGGTTACCCACAGCCAAGGAATTAAGCAATGTCATGATAAAGGAAGTGTTCAGATTGCATGGGATACCCAAGAACATTGTGTCTGATCGGGGGCCCCAATTCATCTCCAAGTTTTGGGGCGAGTTCTGTAAAACCCTTGGCATTGAACTAAGTCTCTCCTCAGGCTATCATCCCCAGACTGATGGACAATCTGAGCGCGCCAATCAGGAGATGGAGACCCGTCTACGCATTCTCTGTGGTGATGATGGGACCAAATGGGCAGAACATCTTCCTATCGTCGAGCATGCTATGAACTCTCTTCCTTCGAGCGCCACTGGCCTGTCTCCATTCTATGTCCTCTATGGATTCCAGCCACCGGTGTTTGCCGCCCAGGACCAGGCTGCCATGGTCCCTTCCGCGTTCCAAGCAGCTCAACGATGTCGCAGAGTCTGGACCAAGGCCCGCAAACAACTCCTCAGGACATCTGCAGTCTACACGAGGTCGGCCAACCGTCGTCGGACCCGGGAACCTGCTTATCAAGAAGGACAAAAGGTGTGGCTATCCACCAAGGACTTACCTCTTCGTGTTGACTGCAGGAAATTGGCTCCCCGCTTCATTGGACCTTTTCCCATTTCCAAAGTGGTGAACCCGGTGGCAGTCAGGCTCAGGCTCCCTAGCACCATGAAGATCCATCCTACGTTCCATGTGTCCCGGGTCAAGCCCGTCCAGTATTCTAGGTTCATGCCCGCCTCCAGGCCTCCTCCTCCTGCCCGACTCATTGATGGCTCTCCTGCCTACACCATCAACCGTATCATGCGTTCTCGACGCTGGGGACGGGGTGTCCAGTACCTCATTGACTGGGAGGGTTATGGCCCTGAGGAACGTTCGTGGGTGCCTGCTCGCCACGTCTTGGACAAGCCGCTCGTCGCCCGGTTCCACCGGGATCACCCTGATCAGCCTGGTGGTCCGTCAGGAGCCGGACCTTGAGAGGGGGGTACTGTCATGATCCCATGTCATGATCCACGTTCTGTCTGTTTGTCATGTCATGTTCACAGCAAACGCATCATTGTTCCCTCCTCCCACATGCCCAATGCCTCATTAACGATCATTGCACTCACCTGTTTGTTCCTGTATTTAAGCCCCACGTCCACAGTCATTCCTTGCCAGATTTATGAACGGTTTTGCCTAGTAGTTATCCAGCGCCCATGTCTTGTCCTGTCTTGCTTGCTACGACTCTGTTTTGGTTTTTTGGTCTCACGTCTCTCGCCTCAGCCCCTATTGGTACTGTCTCGGACTCTGCTTCCCTGGTTTTGATCCCTGCACACGCTACTGGACTTCGCCCTCCTGCCTCTCCCCTTATCGGACCTGTTCAGCCATCTGCCTCACGGAAACGGACCTCACGACCACGAGTAAAGCCTGCCTCTTTCAACATTATTCGCCTCTCTGCCAATCTGTGTATGACCTCGCTTCGAACCAAGGAAAACCCCCTTCGTGTAAAAGTCCGCACGAAGGACCAACGTAAACAAGGAAGTAAATCCAGACTACGTCACTACCGGCCTACGTCATCAAGGAATTCCCTTCTGATCGGAAACAGCATAAAAAGGTTAGTGTTTTTACTTAAGACAAAAACATCTACCTTTTTAAGCCCTGCCACTAATATTATAATTTCTTGTGCAGAACTCAAGTTACCAGTGACGATCAGGACCCATTCCAGCTTCCTGTTTCTTAATAAAATTGTTAAAACTTTTCCAGTGTTCGGTTTATTAGTGAAACTCAAAAACACGGTCTTGACAAAAAGATAATAAAATAAAATTTAAAAACATCACAAAAACATTACAGTCATACGAAAGTGCAAGTAGAAAACAGGTATTGGCTAAAAGCCTGTTTTTAAAGGAAAGTCTTCAGATGCTTTTTTAAAAGCATCTATAGAATCAAGGCTGCATAAAGACTGGAGGTGTGCATTCCAGAGCCGGGGCGCAAATGATTAAAAGATCGTTCTCTTCGGGATTTAAATTGTGTACAGAGTACCACCAACAACCTCTGATCTGATGACCTATAACTGCGAGATGGTGTGTGAAGCTGGATCAAGTCTGCGAGGGAGCT
The DNA here is from genome assembly GCA_038048925.1 of Garcialebias charrua. Taxonomy (NCBI): domain Eukaryota; kingdom Metazoa; phylum Chordata; class Actinopteri; order Cyprinodontiformes; family Rivulidae; genus Garcialebias; species Garcialebias charrua. The sequence goes on along the minus strand of JBBPBX010032059.1, from coordinate 1,124 downwards.
TGCTCATGTAAGGCTCTAAATCATAGAACCAGAATTTTGAAGCTTATTCTAAAAATAAACTGGGAGCCAGTGAAGGGAAGCTAAAACGGGTGTGATTGTTTATGTTAACTAACTGTCTTGCAGCCGAATTCTGAACAACCTGAGGATGGTCCAGCTCCTTCTTGTTTAAACATGTGAATAGGCTGTTACAGTAGTCCAAGCGAGAAGAAATAAATGCACGAATGACCATTTCAAGTTCAGCTTTTGACAGGAAAATTTTCAATTTAGAGATGTTCCTAAGATGGAAATAGCAGTTCTTAGTCAGTTGTTTTGCGTGTTGTTTCAAAGACATTGCAGAGTCAAAAGTGACACCCAGGTTTCTAAGACTGGACTGGACAGATGGACCTAAAACACCAATAAACCTTATTTTCCTTTGTTTATCGGTCAGTCTACATTCCAATCCCCACCTGAATTCAGGAACTCTGGTAAGGGTACTCACCAGTGAGTAGGGATGTTCTCCAGGTATGTCCAAATGGGAGGAGACCCCGGGGAAGACCCAGGACAGGAACACCTTGGAGTCCTCCCAGAAGAACTGGAAGAGGTGGCTGTTGAAAGAGATGCCAAGCCGCCAAGATGGCGGCTGAGCAGAGTGGACGTCTTTAGTCGGGCTCCTGCCAGTACTACCTCCAAAAGGAGTATTTGGAGAGCTTTTTTGCGCTGGATGTGCAGAGATGTACAGAGAGGAGCGTTGAAAAAGCTGCGGAAATTGGACTGGAACTTGCGATCCAGAATTATGAATCTACAAGCCAACGTGTCCGTGAGTTTTTGCCGAGAGTTAGCCTAGCGTAGCTACAAACCGGGCTAATCAAAGCTAACCGAGCTAGCTCACCGTAACCGGGTGCTGTAGTTGCAGGCTTCGTAAACAAATAAACCGGAGAATACGCTGGTTATTACGAAGAAAAGCGGGCCGGCACGCTGGGGTGCTTTGTTGCAGTGAAAGAACACAACAAAACACGCTACAGTGGTAGCGCGGTGGTGGGCCAAGCGTCGTGTACGCCGCCTGGAACTTTAAGCTGGGCCGGGCACCACGAGTGAGCCGAGCGCCGTGTACGCCGCCTGGAGCGCCGTAGGAGAGCCGGAGGACC
>JBBPBX010032058.1:0-34126 GCA_038048925.1 Garcialebias charrua | reverse complement strand
CAGGGTGCAGTGGTGGGTACGATAATCACAACCAGTTATGAATCTTAGTGCACCATGATAGACCACATCCAACATCTGCAGGGTGCTTTTAGGAGCATTCATGTAGAGAATGTCACCGTAATCAATGGAGGGAAGGAAAGTCACAGATACAAGGCGTTTCCTAACATTCAGTGATAGACATGATCTGTTTCTGAAAAAGAAACCCAGTTTAACTTTCAATTTCTTCACTAGGTTTTCCACGTGGAGTTTAAAAGAGAGATGTGAATCGATCAGGATACCCAGATATTTATAGGAATCAACAAACTCAATAGGGACACCATTTGAAGATAAAATCAGAGGAGGATCTGCTGGAACCGCCTTCCTATTTGAAAAAAACATCCCTTTTGTTTTATCAGCATTTAGGACAAGTTTGAGACGGAACAAATCTGACTGGATGATGTCAAAAGCGGATTGTAGTAACTGGAAAGCCTTAGCTACTGTTTTAGCTCGGCAATAAACAACTGTATCATCAGCATAGAAATGTAAGGATGCATCAGGGATGCAGTGACCTACATTAGCTATGTAGATTGTAAAGAGAGTTGGTCCTAAAACTGAGCCTTGTGGTACACCATTTTTAACTGTTAAATAGCTGGAAGAAGCACCGTTATGTTGAACACATTGCCTCCGATTGGAAAGATAGTTAGAAAACCAACCGATGGTGTGATCAGAGAAACCGATTTCTGAGAGCTTATGACACAGGATGTTATGATCCACAGTGTCAAAAGCTTTAGACAGGTCTAAGAAAAGTGCAGCACAATAGTCCTTAGCATCCAATGCTTCAACAACATCATTCAGAACCTTCAGAGAAGCAGTTGTTGTGCTGTGTTTTTTCCTGAAACCAGATTGATGGAGAGGTAAGATGTTAAATGAGTCCAGATAATTTTTGATCTGAGAGTTTATCAGTTTTTCTAGAACCTTGGCTAAGATGCAGAGTTTAGAGATCGGTCGATAATTGTTCAGTGAGGTGGGGTCACCTCCCTTCAGCAAAGGAAGAACAAAGGCTGTTTTCCAAGCATCCGGAATGGTGTTTTGGCTTATGGATAGATTAAAGATGTGGGTCACAGGGACTGTGATGATATGAGCAGCCAGCCTTAAGAAATAAGGTGGAAGTTCATCTGGACCTGCAGATTTTTTAGGATCAAGATCATTTAACAGTTTATTTACCTCACTGACTGAGAATGGAGAAAAAGAGAAGGTGTGATTAACAGATGGTTGGCTTGTAGGAGGGATTTGATTTGTTGAAGTTTGATTATTAGATAAAGTGGCCGATTTTCCGTTTGTAACTGTATCAAATAAAGAACTAGAAGCAACAAAATGTTTATTGAAACAGTTCAGGATCTCGTGCTTATTTGACACAGGAACAGAGTCAACAAGAAATTGTGATGGGAGGTCAGATGATTGGGGGGTGCCTGAGAGAGATTTAATGGTTTTCCAGAATTTTTTAGGATCGTTTAGATTTTTGGAGGTCTGAGATAAGAAGTAGTTACGTTTTGCAGCTTTAATGGCAGTTGTGCATTTATTCCTTAGCTGCCGAAATTTCAACCAATCAGTGTCTGAGTGTGATTTTCTTGCTGCTGCCCAAAGATGATCTCTCCAGTGCAGGAGATCAGCTAGTTCAGGAGTAAACCAGGGGCTGTCACGGCCCTTTATCCTGAACTGCCGGAAAGGAGCGTGTTTGTTTACAAAGTAAATGAAACTACCATGAAAATAGTTCCAAGCGGTGTTCACGTCATTGATTTGTAGGATACGTTGCCAATCAAAGTGGGATAGATCCCAAAGGAATGACTGTTCACAGAAACGTTTCAAATCCCTTTTTTGGATTATTCTGGGCTTAGCAGGTGGAAGTTTAGTAGATCTAAGAGCTGCTATTACGGAATGATCACTCAAAACGTTAGCAAATACACCTATACCAGGAAATTTGTGAGGTGCATTTGTGAAAAACAGATCTAAGGTGGAAGATTTTTCGGGACATTTTAAGTTTGGTCTGGTGGGAGAATCGATAAGTTGTGTTAGATTGAGAGATAGGCAACATTCCCTGAATTTATCACAGAGGGGGGTCGACTTATTCCAGTCAATGTTGAAATCTCCTGCCATAACAATCTCATTGTGTTTTAAATTTCCTATGAATTCAGTCAGGGAGGATAGAGCTTCAGGTGTTGCGGAGGGGGGACGATAACAACCTACAACAGTTAAGGGCTGACCTCCTTTCAAACTGATGTTCACAGCTAAAGCCTCAAACTGGTTTGCGATTGTTTTTTTAGACGCAATCGTGGCAGCCAAAGAGTCTCTGATGTAAATAGCGACTCCACCTCCCTTTTTATTACGATCACAACGATAGATCTTAAATTCATTGATTGCCAAGTCATTTTTCGAAACAGATTTTTTGAGCCAAGTTTCAGAGATAACGATCACATCTGCCCCAGAAGAAGTGATTAGGATTTTCAGTTCATCAAGTTTTTTTAGAAGGCTACGAGCGTTTACATGCAGAAAACGGAGACCTGAAATATTTTTAAACTCATTAGGTGTACAGTAGTTAGTAATTGGCCCTGGGTTGGGCTGAATCCCTGAGATCATTAACAACAATAATATCAGACATTTACCTGACTTCTTTGTCACTGATGTGTAATTACAGGAGTTAACAGTGTGACATTTTTCCCCCATAATTGAACCATGTGAAACATTAATGAAGACACGATCATTCAGAACCCAAAAACAATGAAAGCTGCAGTGATGGGCAGTCCCTGATGTGTTGATAAGATTCAGTGATTCCAGGTAGTCTGAGAACTGAAAATAATGACAGTAATATGAATGATGCAGAAAAGTCTCAGACCATAAAGCGTCACAAATTAGGTGGTCAAACAATTCCGTTGTGGAGAAATTTGTGGAGGAATGTGGGGGGATCCAGCCTCCTTGAGAATATGAATTGATGTGGCCATGGTGAACACAAGCTGGATCCAGAATCAACGGAAAGAAACAAACAATATGTAGCAAACAGCAGAGTGAGCTGCCAGAAAGGCCTCCTGAGGTTAAGGGCATGGTTGAAGCCTGTTTCAAGTCAATAAAGGGAAGGGACAACAGCGTGAACAGCACCAACAACGCAGCTCCTGATACGCAGCGATACACGTCACACTCTGCTCGTCTGATCCAGAAACAGCTCACAACAGTGTGAAACAGGCACCAATGATGATCCTCCGCGCTTCACTCTCTGCTCGTCTGATCAACAAACAGCTCACAGCAGTATGAAATAGGCACTCAAACAATGATGATCCTGATCTTCTGCGCCTCACATCACGTCACGCTGCTTCACGACCTCTCTGCTGTCTGAGCCAGTTGGATGTTTTCAATGAAAATGACTCATTGGCTCTTTAAACTCATGAGGCTCTTTAGACTCATGAGGCTCTTTAAACAGTTATCTACATCAGGTAAGATATTTATTATGTGACTGTTTCCTTATCAGCCCAAAAAAGCCACCTCCAAGAATAAAAATGAAAAAAGAATGAAAAAACAGCAAGTCTCAATGGAGGAGGTGAAGCCTTCAGCTTCAAATTGATCCTCAGCTCCATTCAGTCCTGCTCCCATTCAGATCAGGCACTTCCAGGGCCGGATTTAGGAGGATGGGGGCCCCTGGGCTTGAGTCATCTTGGGGGGCCCATATATATATACACCGGAGTGTGTGTGTGTGTATATATATATATATATATATATATATGTATATATATATATATATATATATATTATATATATATATATATATATATATATATATATATATATATATATATATGTTTGTTTGTTTTGCTTTGGTTCAGATGATGAGCAGAAAATGACTGAATAGTAAGTTTTCACAACTTACAACTTTAATATGCCAGTTGTCACAAACTACAAACAACCCTGAACTGGTTAAAGACAAAACCACATGTTAGGGTTTGAAACTAGAATATGATGCTTCCATCACAAAATAAAATCACTGAATAGCTATTGTTGCCTGGACTTCAACACAAACTTCCCTGCAACACGCTTGCAGCAACTTCATTTTTTCTCTTCCCTTGTTTCTTCACCTGGTTTGGGGGGCCCCAGCTCCATTTCTTCTACAGCCGCCCCTGCTTTCTCCTACACCAGCTCCTTTGCCTCCGTTCCTGCACTTTTTATTTCTCCATTCACCTCCACCTCCACTTTCTCTTCCTTATCACCAGCGGTGGGTGGGGGACCGGCTGCGCGCACCCCCCCTCCCCCGCCGGCAGCGGGAGGGGACCGGCCGCGCTGAAGCGAATAAAAGATAAAATCATCCAGTTTTACATAAAACCTAACAAGAACAGTTTTCTCCTTTGTGAGACAACGTGTTTGAGATTATCCATTCACACAAAAAAACTTAGGGAGCGGGTCCGGAGGCTCTGGGGGCCCCTAAAATTCCGGGGCCCCGGGCTCAAGCCCCTGAAAGCCCCTGCATAAATCCGGCCCTGGTCAAAGCAGCCGCGTGCAGCCGCACGTCTCTCAGCTGAGCAGAGCGCGGCTCCCACCATGATACCACGGAGATGTACAGACCCTCCTCTTTGGGTAACGGGTCACAGCTGAGAACGGCTTTAATGCAAACAAAGTCCCCCACAGCCAACTCGGTTTTGGTTCTGGTCCAGGTTCGGCCAGGTACACTCCCCCCCCCAACCACGAGGTCATTCAGACAAAAGGCAGCAGAAAAAATCAGTGAAATTCCTTCCGTGCGATTCTTGTTTGAAACCAGGTAGAACCACAGTTCAGAAAGGGTCCAAAAAGGGAGGAGGGGGAAAAAAACAAAACACCGAGGCTACGTGGGGTAGTCTCCCAGCTCGACGACTCACCTGGCCGGCAGGAAGCGCCCAGAGTGAAGATGCATTGTTAATTCTTCAATTGAACTAATAAAAAATGAATTAAACATGTTAACATGTTAACAATTTCATCTGTCAGTGCACCATTTACCTGAAGCTGTACATTTTTGAAATTATCAGTATTGTTGTGTGTGTCCCAGTAGCTTATTCATATTTTCCCATATCACTTTCCCATTTCCATTTGCTCCTTTTATAATGTCAATGTAGAAAATAGCTTTTGCTTTTGTAGCACTACTTAATGTAGCAAGGGACTAGATGGAATAATATTCAGAAGACTAAAGTTCATCTGCTGGAGCTGATGTCAGTAATCAATGAAAACACTACAAAGAATAACCGTTTTCAATACCGTGTATTTAAAAGAAAATTAAGTGAACAACACACAAAACATACATAGGATCCAAAATAAATACAAAAAATATATACACAGTACTGCAGTAGGTCTTCCTTATTAATGTGCACACAAAAGTCTTAAATTTCCCCGGTCAGAACAAAGTCTGACTGACAGACACACATGTGAAAAGTCCATTGGTTTGCTTTGTCCAGATATTTGAAGTGAAGATGTCCAAGCGCGGTTTATTTCCAATTGGTGACTAATAGATTGTGTGTCTGTATGATGAGATGGAGGGGAAAATACTACAGACCATCAGCCTCCTACCAGACCAGTATGGAGTGAAATTCAGGTTCTCCTGGGCCCAGCCAGTTGTCAGAAGCTCGCCATCTTTAAACCCAAAAAGGGGCCACCTGGCCAATTCCATATACAATTCAGTGCATGACAACTTGATGGCTCCAAGTTCACTGGGTGTTCAGATCTGTAGCTCCCTTGTCTCCAGCTCTCCCCTTCACACCTGACTGGGAAAGCTGGAGCAGGCCTGAAAAACCACCTCAGGTGTGGCTGATTGGCTGAATGCACTGTGTGACTGACTGTCACTCTAACCAATGGAGCAGCGGAGGCGGGATTAACAGCAATTTCACCAGGGGCAGTTTTACCCTGTGTTACACCTTACGTATGTTTTTTATCACTTTATTCCTCAGTGATGTAAAAATCTGACGATCAGTTGTAATTCCTGTACTCAAGGATTTCTTAAAGGCTCTATCTCTTTCTTTTATCAATTTTAAAATGTCACTGTTAAGCCAAGGTAAATGATTGTTCTGTTTTCCAAACTTGCCTATTTTTGTAAACTGGTTTAAAATTTCATTGACACTCTTGATAAAGTTGTTAGTACAGATCTCAGTATCTTTATATTCCAATACATTCGACCAATTTATTTGTTCAAGTTCAGTCTTGAGATGCTCTTGCAAATGTTTAGGTATAAAAAGGTAGGATCTATTTTTAGCAGTTGTGGCTGGATGCTGCCTATTAATTTTTCTTGAGCAGAAAATAAAATTGTGGTCAGAGAGACCAGATAGGAGGTTAAAAGTCTTCAAAATTCTATCAGGTTTGTTAGTGAATATTAAATCAATAGTTGTTTTGGACGTATTTGTTATTCTTGTTGGCCCATTTATGACCTTTGTTAAATTATACTTGTCAGCAAGTTGTTTCAATTTTCTCCTATCCAATTTCTTGTCCCAGTTGATGTTAAAATCACCCATAAGGATAATCTCCCTTTGAGAGTTGCAGTGGTTTAAAATAGTTCCAAGTTGATCATAAAATATATCCTTGGTAGATGGAGATCGATAAATACAAATCAGAGTGAATGACATTGTGTGTGACAGTGAAACATTTAAACCGATACATTCAAGATTAACTTCCCCTGGCCAACTGATTAATTCACATTTAATATGGTTTCTAACATAGACCAATACACCCCCACCTTCTGGTTTCCCTGTTTGTGTCCAGGTGTTTATGATTTGTCTTAATTACTGTGTGTATATAAGTCAGCTCCTGTGTGTTGTTCATTGTCGTGTCATCGTTGGGTCTCCCCAATGTCTCCTATGTTGGTCCTGTTCATGAGTGAGTTTGCTGCACAGTCAGCCTTTTGACTTTATCAAAGTCAACTTTATTGTCAAAACTGCAAAATGTACAGGACATACACAGGATTGAAATTGCATTTCTCTCTGTCCCTCGGTGCAACAGTAAACATTTAAACACTAAAACACTAAAACATTTAATAAACATAAGCATAAAATGAAATAATAAAAGTGTAATACTGTCCTGAGTTTTTGCATAGTAGTTTTTGCATAGTAGTAGTATGAAAGTATGAAAAGTTACACCAACACTAAAACACTAAACATTTAATAAACATAAGCATAAAATGAAATAACAAAAGTGTAATACTGAGTTTTTTGCATATAAAAGTGTAAAAAGTATATCTATAAAATAAAATGAAAGTTCTGGCATTGACATTTGTAATAGTGTGGTGTGTTGGTGAGGTATGTGGCCTCATCTCTCTCTCACCCAGTAGGAGGAGCCAGCGAGGTGCTCCCCAGGTTTTACCAGGTGAAGAAGAAGAAGTGTTCGTGTGTTCATTCATTCATTCTGTAACTGGTTTTGACGCTCGAAGGATTAAAGGCAACTGCTTGCAGATCAGTTTGTTTCTCCTTCTTCACACGCTACAGTTGGTGACCTGACGTGAAATATGTCAGAACCAAACGAGGATGTTGTTTCTTCTTCGGACCCCGCCGCCGCGACGTCTGCTCAGCTGTTGCAGCCGAACCCAGCCGACTTTGCTCCCGCAGCGAGTGTTAAGCTCCCGGAGTTCTGGCAGAGTGACCCGGTTTCGTGGTTCCAGCACATCGAGGCACTCTTTCGCCTCCGAGGCGTGAACGCAGATGAAACCAGGTACTTCTTGGTCGTGTCGGCTCTGGATATGCAGTCAACCCGCAAAGCCATGCCGCTGCTGCGCGACCCGCCGCACGTGGACAAATATGGCGCCCTCAAAGAGTTTCTGCTTCGAAGGTACACTTTGACTTCAACTGAGAGGGCTGATAAACTGCTATCGCTGCCGGGTTTGGGTGACGGCACGGCTGTGAACATGATGGACAAAATGCTGTCGCTACTTGGTTCAGACGACGGGGGTTTCCTTTTCCCTCACATTTTCCTGCGCCAGCTTCCGTCGCAAGTGAGGGCTACTTTGGCCAATTCCCCTTGTTTATCTACCGGTGATTACCGGGGTTTGGCGGAGGAGGCGGACCGGGTCCTGCTGGCTACCAGACGGTTCGCGGTGCAGAGTACATCGGTGGAGCCGGAGCAGACGGTGGAGATGGAGGAGCCAGCGGCGGTTTCAGCTGTTGGCGCGTGAATGGACCTACCCAGGGTCAAATTAAGGTTTTTGAACTGTCCAGTGATGACCTTTACTGACCACTCAGTAAAGCAAGACATTTACTACAAAATCATTCATTTAGCTGTAATCTGATAAATATAGTCACCAAAAGAGACTATTTCTATCTTTGATTTTATTCTGATGTGATCAAAAGAATAACTTTTGTCATTTTCATGATGTGTGCTTTTAAGCTGTGTTATTCTGTGAGAGTTAAACTGTGTTCACTGCTATGTTAAAGGTGAAATTGCGGGTCACAGAGACCCGACTGTTTTGTTTAGAAATAAGAAGACAGTTTAATCCGTTGTTTTTCATGAACAAGGCTCCAGCTGCTCTGTCTTTTCCTAAACAATTTCCCTCTGCTGCTGTAACCTTGGGTTCTGATAAGACAAGTGAACTCCTCTCTTTGTGCCTGCTCTTTAAGTTCTAAACTGTGCGAGAACGCGCCAGAGAGTTGCTGGGAACTTCCAAAGAGATGTGAACTTTCCCAAGAGCTGGACACGTGTGGTCAAGAGCTAACGACCGGCGTCTTCAGCTAAGGACTGATAACAGGCTGTTATGAGTCTACTTCGAACAAGCCGAGCTCAAAAACTTTGTTTATTCCCTCCTGGAATAAGTTTATCTTGAAGTCAGAGGCCTGAAGCTGACATATTCTCTGATGACCAACGCGGAAGCCAGGAGATGTTGAAACGTAAACTAAAACCAGTTTTGGACGTGCTGGGACTAAAGGACTCTGTGCACCTGGGAGGCTGGTAATATCTTTATCAGACGCATCGTCAAAAGGTAAAGCTGTTTACAAACGTACCTGGGATTTAGCCGAAGTCGGATGGAAAGTGTCATCTCTGGTTACACTCGAGATAAATAACTTAATCTCTCCAACCTCTTATTCCTCCTATTTCTTTTCCCTCTCAACCTAAGCTGGAAACTATATTTTAAGCTGAAATGCCCCTCAGACTAAATATGTGTAACATCTAGTATTTATGTCTGTTGTGTTAAATCAAGTGTGCTGACGTATTTGAATTGAAAGAAAGTGAAATCATGTCAATCAAGTGTAATGGTGTTAATTTAGTTGATTTATTTTAAATAAATGATAGTGTCTCTTTGACATATCAAACTAAGTTAACGTGTCCATTGTCACTTAATGGCTCTGTTTATTTATCCATCATAAAGATCACAGAAATATTGGGTAAACTGAAAAAGAAGAGAATCCGTGAATTTACTATTCAATCTGAATAAGTAAATTAATTAAGGTAAAAAGGAGGTCAGTATTAAACTGACCCCCCCTTTAACCCCTTTACATCTGGTGGCCTCGTATCGGCTTCTAAAAGTTTATTGATAAATCTGTGGTCTCAGTCATGAACTGTAACGTCATGTTTGCATAAAAGGATCCAAGTTTTAAACTCTGAGGATAATGATTTTGGCTGGAAGTGTTCAAAGCAGGCAGATTCTGCATGTTTTTATCATTTGAAGCTGTGAGATTATTATTGTTTCAACTCTGTTAGACGCTGTTGGAAGCATTCAGGTGAAGTTTTGTCAGCCGTAGTCTGTGGAGGTTCTGGTTCGGTCCAGTTCACGCGGACTCCTGTACAAAGCTTTGTTTGACCGCCGAGTCAGAAGCCTGAAAGCTAATTTAACATCTACAAGATTGCTGTTGTGGTATTTTACATTTTAAAGAAGGTCGAAGCAGCATATATGTTAGAACGTTGTCGGATAGTGGTTCTGAAACCCGAATTCTGCTCCTTTAAAGTGGACGGAACCGACCTGAACGCGCTCCGAGTGAGTCCGTGTTTGTTCAAACAGCTGCAGTGCTGTGTTACTGAGCGTAACTAAGTTTGCCTGTCTAGATGTGCGCGCCGCATGTTTCAGAATTTTGGGAAGTTAAATTGTAGCGTTTGAGTTGTTTTAAGAGTCTATAAAGTTGTGGTCTGCTGTGCAAGCTAACGTTAAGAAGACGTGTCTCATGTCCGTTTATGAGCTGTGATTGGATGATACGAGTGCTGTGTGCTGTGAATCACTCTTGTAGCGAACGCTGATTCGCTGTTGTGTGCTGTCAATCACTCTTGTGGCGAACGCTGATTCGCTGTTGTGAGCTGTCAATCACGTCGCACGCCGTTGCGACCAGCCCACTTTGTCGTCATTTCCGGCACGACATTGGTCGAAGGTAAGGAGCTACATTCGCCATGTATGCTTGTAGAATGAACTACTGACGCTGTGATTGATTTGTTGACGCCACGTATGTTGTAGCGAGCTCCGCCTCGCAAGCACTGAAGCTGGTGACGCGCTACGCACGCTGCGTTGGCCCGCCCATTTTTGTCGTCACTTCCAGGTGCCGCACTTTGAGTGACAGGTCACACTCGCTGGTTCACACTCGTTCACACACGAACACACACTTAAACACTCATCTGAAGCCATCAACCCTGTCTAGCAACATAAACTTGTCTCTGACAAGAACGCGGTTCGAGCAATTATCACGTTCTTACTGAAAACTAACCCTAATAGGTTGTTTTCTTTCCATGTACTGATTTAAACTCAGTCGCTTCGTGATAACATACTCGACGCTGCCCCCTGCTGGACGTTAATAGATGAGTTTTCTCTCAACACCTCATAAAGTCAGCATTTTTTATGGTGAAAATTACCAGCTTTAAAATTGTTCTGTACACAAACAAAAAATCCTGTTTATTTTAAATAAAGAATTTTTGAATAACAGAGGTACAGACGAACAATTGATGCTCATTTTAAATACTGAAGAGATTTGAAATAACACTCAAAAAGCATCTTTTATTTGATTTTCAGATTAAATAAAATAAATTAAAAAAATGATGGAGAACAGAGAATTTCCACATTAAGCTCTTCACATCTCTGAATTTTAAACAGAATTGGTGTACACTGTACACTTTTAGTTAAAAATTGCATTTTTAACGTTTTTCTGTGTAAAATTAATGACTCCAGTTTATTTTAAATACAAAATTCAAAATAAACAGAAAGCATCTGCTGACTTGATTTTCACAAAAAATCAAAACAAAGATAGCAGAACAACTTTGAGGATGTCAACAGACAACAAATAGATAAAAAATATTTAAAATAAACAGGTAATCCATTTTTCACTCCTGATAACTGTCAAAATACAGCAAAACAGTTTAGCCAAACTGCAATACATCTTTTTTAAGGCATAATGGAGCAGCATTCTGGGTACATTTTAGTGTGAACAATGTATTTATTTCGAATCTTTTAAATAGTGTTTGAGTAAGTAAAACGGACGTCATGCTTGGGTTAGTTAGTAACTGTTGTTGAAAAATAAGTTATATTTTAAAGTTAACACTGCAAAAAGGCATTTAACTTTTACAATTCATTTGAGGGTAAAACCTGAAGAAGGTACCTATGAATAGAAATACTTTTTACACAGTGAAACACTTAAACCAGACAGCTGATTAGTTTGATTGACTCAGTGCTGCATTAAAAGTGAAGATTTATTTGCACACATTAAAATTCGAACTGTCTTATTGATTTTCACAAAAAATCAAGTTAAAGATGGAAGTTCAAGACGGTACGCGTCCAAGGCTCATACAGTATGTGCCTCTAGAAGACCCATACATCAGAGGGTACCAAGAGGAACCCCGGAGCCATGAACTTGCTCCCCCTGCACCTTGCACAGAGGAAAAATCTTTCTCATTGTGTGGTGACTACTCAGCTGCCCGAAATGTCTTGCAGAGAAACGATGAACATCCATATTTTTTCTTTGCCAGAATTTTGAAGGCGTATATAGGTGACATGATGGAACCTGACCTGGAAGAGCAGACGCTTTTCAAATCTGTTTTCAGGGATAATCTAATCCCTGATGTTAGATTCGAGTTGCCATGGAACTTGGCCTGGGGTGATTTAGAAGCAACATCTTTGCATGAAATAGTACAGTGTGCTGCGGATGTCTTTGCAGTTAACATGCTAGCCAAAACACCCTTACAGGTGTCCCCGAATGAAGCGGTCAAATCCCACTCGCTGGAGCTAGAAGGGACAAGTTCATCAACTCCCTCTCCTAACAAAGGCGAAAAGAAACAGACCTTTCAACCTGACAAACCACAAAGTGGGGGTATCCGCGGGAGAAAGAAACCAAAATGGTTCAGATCGAACCAGATGGGTGAAAACCAAGGTCAATCGGTGGGTGGACTTCAAAAGAAATTGAAGGATGGGGACCTATACTCATGTAACTATGCGTTGTCCCAACAGACACCCCCGAGCCTTGGAACTGCACCTCCCGCACCTCGAACTGAACAGTTCGAAACAGGCAAAGAGTCACGAATGTCCCGGAATAATGGCCCAACACCTCTATGCTCGGAGGAGACAGAGGAGGTAAGTAGTTTGTCAGTAGATTTGAATGTTACTGTGCCTGACCAACCTGTTACAATGAGTGGCATTATCATTGATAATGACACTATCAACATTGACCAACCTGGAGCGATGTGTAGCACTGTCTTTCACAAAGACTCAGAGCACACAAATAACTCAGCGCACACTACTTCTGACATTGCCATGGATGTTGACAGCAAACCAATTGCTGACACACAACAACATCCTGAAGGTCATGATGCTGACAGCCAACAAGATGCTGACAGTAAACAAGATTACACAGCCAGAGTCACACGTGAACAGAAACGTGGACAAAGACCTGTGAGGTTTCTGTGTAACTTTATGCAAAGGGGGGTGGCTAAGAAAGCCTACCTGCCCATCACACTGGAAGGTGTCCTTGAGCGTGAAGCCCTCCTGGATGGCAGTTCTGATATAACTATTATGTCGGCCAAGCTGTTCGAGGAGCTGAGGACCGCCGCCAACGGTGTTGACGGGCAAATACCCTTTGAGGAATGTGCTATTGAGCTACAGGGTCTCGCAGAGACGAGAACAACCCTAACAGCCATAGCTATGGTTCACATGCAGATTGGCAAAACGACACTACACCACCCAGTGTATGTGTCCACACTTGACTCATTCCCATTTCTGGTTGGCCAAGACTTTATAAACCGTTTTGAAGCGATTATAGATTATGGTCAACAGGAAATGTGGGCAACAGTGAGAAAACCCCTGCCAATAAAAGTGCCTCCTCGTTGTGGTACAGACTGCCTAACCGCAGGTACCGCAGTGGCCACGAGGGACTCCCCAACCGTGGTCACAAGCCCGGTAAGTGAACCTTCAACTACAGATGAGACAGTAGAGACTCAACAGTTGGACCAGACTCTGGCCCGACAAGAGAACCTCCTCTGCGAGCTGACACAGTCAGCACTCACTGAACACTACCTACCACAGGTAGTGAAAGGTGTTGAGATCCAAGGATCCTACACCGAAGAGGCTGTACTGTCCTATGGGACAGGTAATTCAGCTATCAGCCAAGCTTTCGATGAAACCTTGGTTCAAGGACATGTGAGTCCTGGAAGTGGCAGTCCGCGACATGCTGACAGTCACTTGGATTTCAGTGTCACAGATTTTGAGGACCCCTCCTCCAACAAAAGGGGGGTGTACTCTCACTCTCTACCACAGGTAGTAGACTGTGTGGAGGTCCGAGGATCCCACACCACAGACGCTGTACTGTCCTCTGGGACAGGTACTTCAGCCATCAGCCAAGCTTTCGATGAAACCTTGGTTCAAGAGCTTTTGAGTATAGGACTACTCAGAGATGACATAGTTCTTACAGACTCAAAGAGCACCTCTTCAGTCATGAAGTGGGAAGACACACATCACAACGACAGTGACGCACCGCGGTCTGACCAGTCAGACACACCAGCGACTGCGCCGACAGTTGTGACACACCTGAATTACGCAGAAAGAGGTAAACGTACGGAGAAACGTTGGCCGAAGCCTATGAGGTTCCTGTACAAGCTTCCCGATACACTGCGTGAACGGCTTAAACCAAACCATGGCATCTTAACTCGTGCCCAAGGCCTTGACAATCTCAAGGTCCCCACCAATCTCAAAGAACTACAAAGTTTTCTTGGCGTGTGTAACTACTCGAACCAGTTCATAGAGAACTATGCAGACCTTGCGAAGCCACTGACTGAACTCCTAAAGAATGGCTTTCCATTTGTCTGGACTGACAAACAGCAGCAGGCAATGGACGCTCTTATAGACAGGATCAAGTCAGCCCCATGTTTAGTCTACCCAGACTACAACAAAGAGCTTTACTTGGAAGTGGGCTTCTCAGCTCGTTGCATAAGTGCAGGTCTGTACCAAATACACGACAGAGACAAACGTGTAGTAGCCTACGCCAGCAAGACGATGGCAGGACCCGAGTTGAGATTCTCAGACTGTGAGAAAGCTCTACTGACCACAGTGTGGGCAGCAGAACATTTCTCCGGCTACATTGGTGGACAGAAGATCGTTGTGGAAACACAACACCAGCCAGTGACATTCCTAAACAGCCAACGCATCAGAGATGGTGTGGTAACAAACTCACGTGTTGCAACGTGGCTCATGGCGCTTCAAAGTTTTAACCTAGACATACGTTATGGTCAAAACAAGAAGTCACATCTGGGGACAGACTTGGCACTCTGCCAAAAGTGTACACAAGATGTACCAGCGACCCAGCCGTTGGCTGAGGAAAAAACCCCTGTGACTGAAGACCCGAACCACCACTTCTTTGATGACAATATCTGCAAAGATATGACAACATTGTACGTGGATGGATCTTCATTCCTCCGCGACAAAATCTGTAGGGCAGGTGTTGGAGGGGTCCTCCTCCAAGACCAAGAACAGATTACCTTCAGCTACAAATCAGGCTCTCAGACTTCTCGGTACGCTGAGATTGTCGTGATCATGATCCTAATAGCTCTCCAGATGGTAGTAGCACACTCCATCAAGACCCTAGTCATCTGCACTGACTCTAACTATGCTCGTTTGAGTTTCGCTTGTCACCTTGCTGTGTGGAAACAGAACGGTTTCCTAACAAGCGACAGGAAAGTGGTCAAACACAAAGAGCTTTTCATAGCGTGTGATCACTTGGTGACATCACACGACTTACAGGTCTACTGGAAGAAAGTTCCAGGACATTCTAGAGTCCCAGGCGATGACAAGCACTACAATGACATTGCGGATTCCTTAGCCAAAGAAGGAGCCGACGAAGGTCCTCTATGGTCCTTCGACTCCTCCTGGTTGATCAAGACTCTGTCAACACAACCTGCTGTTGAGGTTATGGCAGTCACACGTGCACAGGCCGCGGCCAGACCTGCTGACAACGCAGTCTCTGTACGGCCTGCACTGACTGACCCAGACATCATCCAACTGCAGAAGTCGGATCCTGCTATCAACTCCATGATACTGTACCTGACTGATCCGAACAAAAATAGTCCGTCTAAAGACGACCTGGATTCCGATCCAGACCTTAAGGTCCTCTATCAGCTGCGCAAACAGCTAAAACTAATAATAATAATAATAATAATAATTGTCTAATCTTGTCATCTGCGTATGTTTCCCATACACAGACGAAATTCGTCTCTGCATTTAACCCAACCACCTACCAGGTGGTGCAGTGAGCAGCCATAGAAGCGCTCGGGGAGCTGGAGAAATAGGTGTGCACTCATAGACACCCCAAGGTGTGTAGTGGCCGGGACGCGAACCCGCGTCCTTCGGGTCCCAAGTCAAACGCCCTAACCACTACACCATCTTGGCTCCTTTTCAAGGGCATCTTAACTTTCGCTCATGGACCAACGTCCTCACCTGTGTTCGTGGTTCCCCATGACCAAAGGGGGGTAATGTTAGTCCATGCCCATGATCTCCCGTCCGCAGGACACAAAGGAGATAAAGCCACGCTGACGGCATTAAAACAAATTGCCTATTGGCCTGGAATGAAAAAGGATGTCAAGGACTACATTGAAGGGTGCGTGGTCTGTGGCCAGTTTCAGCCAACCAGACCACTTCACAGAGCACCACTGCAAAGCAGAGGCATTGCATTCCCATGGTCTGACCTCCAGATCGACTGGGTTGGACCACTCACTAAGAGCTCTAGAGGAAATAAATATTTTCTCACGGTAACCTGTGCATTTACCAAATGGGTAGAATGCCTACCAGCTCCTAACGACACAGCACAAACAACTGCTATGTTGTTAATGAATCATATATTCTCAAGGTTTGGACTTCCCCTTCGGGTGAACTCAGACCAAGGTACACACTTCACAGGTGAAGTGATGAAAGAACTGTGGAAGACGCTAGGCGTCAAGGCCAACTTTCATGTCGGCTACCACCCACAGGCTTCAGGCCAAGTCGAGAGAGCAAACAGAACTGTGGTGAGTATTTTGAAGAAATACGTGGCCGCAAATCACAAGGACTGGGATGTGAAACTCCCTCTGGTCCTCATGGCCATAAGAGCCACTCCACACACATCAACTGGCATCTCTCCCTTCGAGATGATGACCGGTCGACAAATGACTCTCCCTCTACACCTGTTGTACCAACCAGGCGACGCCGCCATGGCGACAGCCTACACTACACAACAATACATGAAAGATTTGAATGTACACCTCAGAAACACTTTTGCTTTCGCCCAGAAAAACCTGGAAAAATCCGCTGAAGGACGCAAGGCGTACTACGACCAGAAGGCCTCTCACAATGAACTCCAAGTGGGAGACAGAGTCTGGTACTATACGTTCGCCCCAGCAACCGGGAAAGGAGAGTCCGGGACCGGAACTCTCGCCCGCAAACTAATGCCCAGGTGGACTGGACCTCATCTGATAACAGATAAAGTGTCCTCAGTCATCTACGAAATCAAAATCAGCAAAGGCCGTAAAGAGCCAATTGCTAAATGGGTACATCGAAATCAGATCAAACCTTACAAGGCGTTCAATGACTCCACAAAAGACAAAGATCTCACAAACTCACCGACTTCATGGGATAATAAGGTCGTCCAAACACAAGTTAGTAAATAAACTAATCAGGTTTAAACTACCGTATTTCCCACCCTATAAGTCGCATTGTCCAATTTGAACTTAGAAACGCTAAGCCTAAAACCCACAACAAAAAACTAACCTTAACAACCGTTTAAATCCACGAGATTTAATTTGACCTCGGTCATAAAGTTGAGACCTGTTTTTCTTGTGTGTTGCACTTTGGAATCTGACGACAAGAGTGTGTCGAAGCAGTGAAACGTTGTTTCCTTGTTGTTTAGTCATTACTGTTGTCATTAGTTGAGATATTGTTTTGGTTCTGAACACTCCCAGCCAAAAAGGTTTTGTATTAACATGGGTTAATGAATGATATGGATTTAACTATGCCAACATGCAGTTCGTTTTGTTAAATCTCAATCGTCGAAGAGTCAATGTAGTTTAAAGCTACTTAAGGTACAATAAACTACACTGGTCTCATAATTTCTAAATTGAACCGATTCGATCGTTTCTATTCTAGATTGTCTATTTATTTTGATGAGTCTCGCCATAGACTTCAAAATTTATTAGGAATACCAAATCCTACGTCGTTCGTCTAAAAGACAACAGACATTTAGATCAAACTATATTTCATTTTTATTTTAGTTTAACCTAAACTAAGTAATGAATGGAGGAATAGTTTGGAATTAGAGGCCTTCGTTACAGAAGCCCTCCAAAATTTTATAGGTATAGATCCCTATATCTAATTTACAGAATTGATCCACCCCTTAATTGGTAAGTGTAGCTGTTCTAAACCATGATAGCTTACATACCAGGTGCATATAGGTAAGGCTTAATGTAAAATCCCAATCATAAGCCCACCTTAAAAAACCACATAATTGCATGACACATAGAACCAGAGTGGCACTGACTGGAAACCAACCAGCCAACAACCTTCGATGTGGGGACCTGCAGCTCCAACGCTTGGTCTTCAACCTTCATCCAAGGGTCGCCTCCTCTGCGTCAATCGAGGGATCCCCTCTGCATGCTGATTATGAAAACAATTGTTGCTGATGATTCACCAACTCTAATCGTTGTGGAATTACTGCTGTGGAATTATCGTTGTGGATTATAAGACTTTGCTTTCCAAGGGATCACAGACTTTGTTTTCCAAAGGATTAAAAGCTTTTCGCAATGGGATTACCTCCGAACAGTTTGAAATTTCCAAAAACTTTATGGGATTATAATTTTTGATTTTTCTTTTCCACTTGCTGGATTACTTCAAGATCAAAGACAGTTCAAGGTTTCCTTTCGTGTTGGACCCCATCCCCAAGGACTGGCGATGGCTTCCAAAAGGGGGGAGATGTAATGGACCTACCCAGGGTCAAATTAAGGTTTTTGAACTGTCCAGTGATGACCTTTACTGACCACTCAGTAAAGCAAGACATTTACTACATAATCATTCATTTAGCTATAATCTGATAAATATAGTCACCAAAAGAGACTATTTCTATCTTTGATTTTATTCTAATGTGATCAAAAGAATAACTTTTGTCATTTTCATGATGTGTGCTTTTTAAGCTGTGTTATTCTGTGAGAGTTAAACTGTGTCCACTGCTGTGTTAAAGGGAAATATCGGGTCACAGAGACCCGACTGTTTTGTTTAGAAATAAGAAGACAGTTTAATCAGTTGTTTTTCATGAACAAGGCTCCAGCTTTCTCTGTCTGTTCCTAAACATTTCCCTCTGCTCTGGCTTTAACCTTGGGTATGATAAGGCAAGTGAACTCCTCTCTGTGTTCCTGTCTTTTTAAGTTCTAACTGTGCGGAAACGCTTCAGTCTTTGAATGGACAGAGAGTTTGAATGGACGGAGACCTGAAAGCTCTCTGCCTTGCAGCTGGTCAAGCTTGGTCAAGAGCCAAAGACTAACTTGTCAGCTAGAACTGATGGACGCCTCCATCCAGTTCCCCGAGCAAAAGCTCCAAAGTTCTTAATGAACTTTCTTTGAGAAACATCTCGTCTTGAAGTCAGCCAGAAGCTGCCACATGTTTCTGACGGCTGACGCGGATCCGAGGAGACGTTGGAAGTAAACGACCAGTTCAGACGTACGAGGGCCGGAAGGACTCTGTGCACCTGGGAGGCTGGCAATATCTTTATCAGACGCATCGTCAAAAGGTAAAGAGCGGTTTACAAACGTACCTGGGATTTAGCCGAAGTCGGATGGAAAGTGTCATCTCTGGTTACACTCGAGATAAATAACTTAATCTCTCCAACCTCTTATTCCTCCTACTCTTTCCCCTCTCTATCTAAGCTGGAAACTATATTTTTAAGCTAAAAGAGCCCACAGACTAAATATGTTAACATCCAATATTTATGTCTGTTGTGTTGAATTTAAGTGTGCTGACGTTTTAAATTGAAAGAAAGTGAAATCATGTCAATCAAGTGTAATGGTGTTAATTTAGTTGATTTATTCTAAATAAATGATAGTGTCTCTTTGACATATCAAACTAAGTTAACGTCTTTGTCACTTAATGGCTCTGTTTATTTATCCATCATAAAGATCACAGAAATATTGAATAAACTGAAAAAGAAGAGAATCCGTGAATTTACTATTCAATCTGAATAAGTAAATTAATTAAGGTAAAAAGGAGGTCAGTATTAATATTGACCTCCTCATTAACCCCTTTACAGTTGTATAACACAGTAATTGTTCCACATTTAATCTATTGTATTGAGGTTTGGGGAAAAGCGTGCAAAACAATTACAAAGCCTGTTTTTATTTTACAAAAGAGAGCTGTAAGAGTAATTGTAGTGTCCGCGGGAACTCAATAACCACACCGTGTCGCTTCGTGCACCAAACTTTACTCAACTCAAAACCCCCCACACACACACATTTACCCATGCCGTAAAGCATCTCTTAAAGGCACAGTAACATGTCGTAACAAACAGAGCACACCATTACAGACCCAACAAACACACTAAACACTGTGTTTTCTGAACACAACATTTTCCCCCCTTCACCCCCCTTGAAAACATAACACTTTGCAAAGAATAACAGATTAATCTGGACTCAATAAAACACAGATTAACAGATCTTCAGTAACACAATCACCCTGTCACATAGTCCCCAAGCCAGACAGGCGGGGCCCTCATACTCTGGGGCCATGCTGGCTGCTGAGTGGAGTCGGGCAAAGCTGGTGGAGTATCCCCCACCCGAAAAGTCATTGGCCTAGGCTGCCAACCCAGCGCCGTTGCTGGGGTCAGCGGTGAAACAGATGCTGGTGGGGCGATGACCCTGTGCAGACGGTTTGCGTGCCAACGACCCCCATTTTCCAGTCTGTATGTGGCCGGCCCCAATTGCTTAACCACCCGCAGTGGCTCTGACCAGAAGGATTTCAGTTTATTTCTCCGATGACGCCGTTTGATCCTGACCCAATCCCCTGCAGCCAGTGAGGGGGTCTGCACTCGGTGCGTGGCATCAAACCAATCCCCTGCAGCCATTGAGGGGGTCTGCACTCGGTGCGTGGCATCAAACCTCTCTTTCATCCGGGCCTGCGAACCCTTCACCTGAGCTCTGGCTTTCTGGAGCTCTGGGCTCCCGCGTGCAGGAGCTGGCTCAGCTCTCAGACAGTCCAGGGGTTGCTTCAGTTCGCGCCCGATCATCAGCATCGCCGGTGAAACTCCTGTGGTGGGATGCTTGGATGCCCGGATGGTCAAGAGGGTTTGGTTGAGAGCGTCGCTGTATGTTCTCCCCTCCTCCAGACAGGCTCGGAGTCCATTTTTGAGAGTTTCGTTGAGTCGTTCCACACCACCATTGCTCTCTGGGTGATAAACTGCTGTCCTGATGTGCCTGATGGAGCGTAGTGTGAGGAACTCTGTGAACTCTGCTGAGGTGAACTGGGCCCCATTATCCGTCGTAACAACACTGGGGAGGCCCCAGCGTCCAAACAGGTTGTCCAGGCAGTCTATGATGGTGTGTGCAGTGATGGAGCTCAGTTGACAAACCTCAGGCCACTTCGAGTGAAGATCATGAACAACCAGCAGGTAGCGAGCGTGTGCAGGTGCCCCCTGAAGTTCCCCACAGATGCCGACCTGAATATGTTCCCAAGGTGAAAGTGGCCAAGGGGTCGGGGTGAGAGGGGCTGTGGCAGGCTCACTCACAGCAAAGCCCAGGGCGAGGAACAAGTCTAGGCCCATAATGTTAGCTCCCTTCCGGGTGATGCAGAACTTGGCGTCAGGCGTAAATTGCTGATCATACTGGACAGGGAGGCGGACCACGCCCAGAGTGTCGATGGGAGAGTGACCATAGCCCAACAGGGTTGTAGTGGCTGCTTCCAGGGGTGTACGGCTGAAGAAACGATCATACGTGCTTTTATTCAAAATTGACACTTTGGCCCCTGTGTCCACAAGGAGCGGGACGTGAGCTGCACCCACGCGACATGTGCAGAGCTTGAACGACGGCTGCAGAGTCTGTACAGTGTTAATGGGAACCACAGTAGTATCCTGGCGAGCTGAAGAGGAGCGGCAGCAGCGTGCAAAATGATTCAGTTTATCGCATTTATGACAAAGTTTCCCATGTGCAGGACATGACTGGTCTCTAGTTGCATGGTTAGAGGAGCCACAGTTACCACAGCTCCTGGCCCCCCTCCTGCTGGCCCCCCTGTCCACTCTCTGCACATCCCAGCTGCCACTCGGCCAGTCAGCCCCCTCCTCTGTGTGATAAACGGCCGGTGTTGATGACGTCACTGGTTCGTGCGCCGCGCGGGAGAATTTTCGCGCCTCTGTTAGTGCTGTTTCAAGCTGCTTTCCAATAACCAGAGCGTCCGCCAGCGTCATGGAGTCTGGTTCTAATAAAAGTCTCTCCCTCAGTTGGTCACACGACGTCTTTTCTATCAGCTGATCTACTATGAGTCCATCTTCTAACGCCCCAAAGTCACAGAGTCTAGCCAGCTCTCGTAGTGCTGAGATGTAGTTGGCTACAGACTCACCCGGTCGCTGCTTCCTCTGACGAAACTCGAAGCGGTTCATCCGCCGGCTCCGCCCGGAGCTGAAATGAGTCCTCAGTGCAGCTGTGGCCGTGGCGTATTTATTGTCCGCTAACGTGAGCGTGGCGAGGATTCTCTGACCCTCCTGGCCCAGACAATGGCGGAGGAGCGCGCACTTCCTCGCTTCCACCAGTTCAGTGTGTCCCAAAGCCAGCAAGTAGTCCTCGAACGCAGCTCGCCATCTGTCCCACGGGACGGCTGGGTCGCCGGGGACAGGCAGGAAAGGTGGCGGTGGTGGTAACGTGAGTCCGGACATCCTCGTCTGCCAAAATGTAGTGTCCGCGGGAACTCAATAACCACACCGTGTCGCTTCGTGCACCAAACTTTACTGAACTCAAAACCCCCCACACACACACATTTACCCATGCCGTAAAGCATCTCTTAAAGGCACAGTAACATGTCGTAACAAACAGAGCACACCATTACAGACCCAACAAACACACTAAACACTGTGTTTTCTGAACACAACAGTAATCACCAGAAAACATTTCAGTCACCCATCAAACACCTTGTTTCTTCAGCTAAATTTATTGAAATTCCAGGAATTGGTAGAATATAGTATTTTATCAGTTATGTATAGGGCTCATAATAACACATTACCTTTAAATATCCAAAGACATTTTATAAAAAGACAAAGTTATTACAATCTCAAAGGGACAGATATTCATCAAACCACAATTCAGAACCAGCTTAAAGGGACGGTCTACCTCAATTCAGGGAGTTCGATTGTGGAATGCTCTGGAGAGTGATGTTAAAAATGCAAAATCAATGTATACATTTAAGAAAAAGGTCAAAAAGGACTTGCTCAAAAACTATATATGATGTAACTTAGTGTGTTTGTGTATTACACTTATGTTGACTGATGATGTAGCTTAGTGTGTTTGTGTATTACAGTTAGAAAAATTAAGTAGAGTTATTCATTTTGTGATGTAGTTTGTGTATTACAGTTAGAAAAATTAAATAGAATTATTCATTTTTGTGATGTAGTTTGTGTATTACAGTTAGAAAAATTAAGTTGAATTATTCATTTTCTGATGTAGTTTGTGTATTACAGTTAGAATGATGTAGTTTGTGTATTACAGTTAGAAAAATTAAGTAGAATTATTCATTTTGTGATGTAGTTTGTGTATTACAGCTAGATAAATTAAGTAGAATTATTCATTTTGTGATGTAGTTTGTGTATTACAGTTAGTAAAATTAAGTAGAATTATTCATTTTGTGATGTAGTTTGAAGGTTATCATTGGTTGAACAAACTGTGAAATAAGGGGCAGATATAATAAGATTTCATCTTCTTTCTGCTCCCTTCATTTTATCCTACTTGTATTCTTGTATCTGATGAAACTGTCTTGTATTGTTCTTTTAAAATGAATGAATAAATATCATATCATATCATTATACCTTTTTACTTCAAGAAGTGAAATGTGAGTGTCTGTGAATGCACGTTTTATGTGCCCTCACTGAGATTTCAGGGCTGAGCTCTGTCTTTCACTGATTTACTGTTGAACAGCCGCCTTGTTGCTGCAACGTGAGTGCTTGTAAGGTTGCGTGTCTGAGTGTGTAACTGCACCAAACTGATGTAGTGAAATGATGTGCTGTGAAAGATAAGAACCAAATGAATGTGCACTTGGGGAAAAAAAATCAGTCATGTCCCATATATTCAAAGACAATCAAAATGTTTATTCCAACCCCAAAATGTGGTTTTGCCAAGTGAAGTCAAACACTTATGTTACTATCTCAAATTTATTTTGATGTGATGCTTTTAAAAAACAAAAAACCTCCTTAAACTAAACTTCTTCTCATTTTTATAACAGCACAATTTAGTTATTATACAGTTAATGAGTTTGAATCAACCTTTCATAAAACTGAAGGACGGAGGAACAAACTAAAGACAGGACGTCACTCAGACATGTTGAACAGGAAACAGCAGAAAGAGATTGTCACTTTGAGAGTAAGTTAGTGATGATTTCCTAATGAAGCTCACATTATTCCTAGTAGGGTTAGGGTTAGGTTATAGCCCCCATGCTGCCTTGCATGAATTGTGAGTGTGACTTCCGGTGCGGACAAGAAACGGCATTTGTTTATTTGTGAACAGTAAGAGCTAATTTAGTTTCTCTGAGCATTGTGTATTTAATGTAAACATGTAGGAACACCACCCATCGTTGGTAGTGTTGAAGTACTCAAGACCAGTCTTGGGCTTGAGACGGGTCAAGACCACTTTTTGATGGTCTGGTCTTGTCTTGGTCTCTGGCATTGACGACTTGGGATTTTATTTCAAGACCAGTCAAGACCACAACTGTGAAAATATCACTAAATTACCAGAACATTGTCCAGTTTTTTTGTTAACATCTTTGTTTTTATTGGATGCAAAAAACATACTGATTCAAATCAAAGTGATAATGTGACTCATTGTTAAATACATGTTTTTGTTACCGCTGTCACCCCCCTTTTCACTCGCACGTGGTTCTGTAACAACAGAACAATACAGAAAACAAAACGTAACGTCTCAACCAGGGGTGAAAGTAAGCCGGTACAGTCCAGTACTGCGTACCACTAAAAGATTCTGCACCGGTATGCAGTACCTGGAAGAGAGGGGCTGTCTGCAGTAAATCATTCAGAACCAGTCACGGCTGCACTTTGGGTCAGAATAGATTCTCTAAAAATAAGCAGTCTAAAACACGACTTAATAAGTTAATAAATAGCTCTTTTTTCCTCATTTCAATTTGTTTCTGAACTGTTAAGAGCCTCATGTCTCTGCCACGATGAAGTTAGTTTTACGTTGGACATTTGAGCTCTGTGTCTTCAGCGGTGTGTTCCTCTCGTTTGATCCAAAGCAGGCAGTCTGATTCCTGTCAGTCTGCCCCTCCTTTGAGACGTAATGGTTCACTTTTGAACCTTTATTTAGTCAGGTTAATCTCATTGAGAAATTATCGTCAACAAATTATCAAACCAAACACTCTTCAGAAACTAAAATTAATATTGTTTTACATCATTTGACCCACGGACACAAAAACTAATGTTAAACTACTCTAACAGATCTGACACACAAGACACCATCATTTATTTCTCATTTTAACGCATTTTCTATTTATTGAGCGAAAACCATGATTTTTTGAACAAATAAATTATGTAATATTAGAAAATCCTTTTAAAATGAGAAATAAATGAGGATGCCTCGTCTGTCAGGTCTAGTAGAGTAGTTTAACATAAGTTTTGTGTCAGTTGGTCACATGACATGAAAATTATTGCGCAAAAAACAGTAAATGGCTGATTTACCTATGTAGCTTTGAAAAATTATAAAAGCTGATACATTTATTTAAAAGCAAACATAAAGTATATAAAAAACATTTTTTATAAAAGTAACATGTTTTTTACATGTCTGTTAAAATTGTCACTATGTCGTGACAGTATAGTATGACAGATAATATGCAAAAAGATTGAGCTCTCAACTTGTCTTGGACCCCACAAGTCTTGGTCTTGTCTCGGTCTCAGTACACTCTGGTCTCGGTCTTGACTTGGTCTCGGGTTAGGTGGTCTTGACTACAACACTGCCTGTCAGAGCTCAAACAGAACAATATAATCAGACCGCTGCCTGCTGAGGATGAGGGATGGAGGATGACCTGAAGAAGTGGCTGCAGATTACATCTACTATAGCATATTTAGCTACTTCACTGACTCGGCTCTTCTGACAGTAAAGCGATGAACAGCTTGAAAAGCTCTGAGGTGTATTAGTAACTACACAGTACTCGTGTTTTGTTAAAAGAGGTGGGACACAATCTTATTTATCTTAAAGCCGACACAGAGCAGTCAAAGCTTTAAAGTCATCCATCACTGAGCTTGGGTCTGAACTGAAGATGAACAAATAATATAATGCTGTGTCCTCCATACACTTCAAATAGTACCGGACGTTCTCATCACTGTTTTCAATCCTTCTGAGGACCTGACTCTTCTCCGGTGCTTTATTATAGTCCAGACACAAAGTAGGATGCAGGGGCCTCATGTACAAAGACTTGCGTAGATTTCTTACTGAAAAGTAACGTACGGACAAATCCAGAAAAGTGTCCACGCACAAAAAAATCCAGATTTATCAAACTGTGCGTACACCGGAATCCACGCACATTCCTTATGTACAACACAATCAACGTGGAATTCAGCGCACATGAGAGAGTGGCCGACTCCGCCCTTGACACGCCTCCGTATGAATATGCAAAGTCATTCAAATATGCCATGCACGACAGGAATGTCGTCTCTGCTCCATTGCAAATCATGTCGGAACGTGGAAAAAAGAGGAACTTCACGGACTGTGAACAGAAATCACTTCTGAGTGAGGCAGAGAAGCACGGAAAAAGGCTTCATTCGGCACGCACAGTGCAAAACAAACCATCCACTTTTAAATAAGAAGTTGACCAAGCTGATCTAACATGCCTGTATAGCTTAGTGGCGAACGCGCCCGCCCTTCGTCCCAAAGGTCGTGAGATCGACTCCCGCTTGGTACAATGTTTTTTTTTTTCATTCCGGATTTAAAGACCACAGGAAAACTATTGAATGAAACAACAAGAAATAGAACAATACATGAAATGAAAGGAAGCAGACGATTTATTGTTTTGTAAATAGTTTTCATGTGTATTTCAATCTGGAACGAAAAAAAAAAGAAAAACGTTGTACCATGCGGGAGTCGATCTCACGACCTTTGGAACTAAAGGCAAGCGCTTTACCCACTGACCTAAACGTAGGCGTGTTAATACAGCTTGGTTAACTTCTTATTTAAAGAAATTACATCTCATTGTTGTCAATATTGTTGCCACTATCTGGCGCATGCTTTTATATCCACTCATCTAATTGCGTCCATGTGGATGTAATAATCGTTAATCATGTGTGTTTGGTGGGATTTATGATTGTTTTCACATCGTGGACACGGTTTCACAGATCACCTGTAAGTGTCGCCAAAGGAACAATAACCACAGAAACGTGCGTACGCAAGCAGGGGAGCAGCCGTGGATTTGTACGTGGATGCGCAGATATTCCCGTTCATATCAGATTTGATACATACGCCACTTTGCGTGGAAAGTGACGTGCGCAATGTTTTTGTGCGCACGCATGGTTGATACATGAGGCCCCAGGTTTTCTTCCGTCGGCCATTTGTCAACAAAGTGAAATGAGCTCACGTACAGTGTTTTGGGTGGTCTCTTCAAGTTCAAAGTTTTCAGCCACATTCTTCTTAATTCATCATCTGTAGGTAGGAGATGGCAACTACAGTATACCTATTTTAACAGGAACGTTCTTGTGGTTTTAGGTCTGTGTTCAAAACTCTGTTGTTGTAGCCACTGATTTAGTTTGGTCTGGTTTAGAACCGTCATTTCTAACTCGGGCCTTGCCCAACCTGAAAAATTTGGGCCGGGCTGGGCTAAAATAAAGAGCTGGCTGGGCAGGCCAGGTCGGTGTCAGGCTTTTTATTGCATCAGCAGACGTGCACGGCTGACGATTCAATTTGGATCACCAGCTGCATGTGGTTGTTTGACCGCTTGCTGACCGCCCTGTTGAAAGAGGAAAAAAAAAAAAAAAGAAAGTCCAGATGGCTCACTGCCAGCAAACAACCCACCTGAAGCTTAACTGGATTCAGCCGCTGCATTGGCCTGCAGCCAACGACCCAATTTGGATCATCAGCGGTAAATGGAGCTTACTTATATAGTGCCTTCCAGCTCCTGTGAGGGGCCCCAAAGCGCTTTACAGTACCAACCATCCACCCATTCATACACACATTCATACACCGGTGGATGTAGCCTGCAATGCAAGGTGCCATCCAGTCCTACCGGGAGCAACTCTGGGTTAAGTGTCTTGCCCAGGGACACAACGACACATGGTGTGGGGAACCGGTATTCGAACCTCCAACCTTCCGATCGGGGGTCGGCTGCCATTACCACTGTGCCACGGCCGACTGACAGAAGTTTTTCTGTTCATTTAGGTAACTGTTCTTCATCTCCAGCTCCTTTGATCTGTGGAGTCCCTCAAGGGTCTATTTTAGGTCCACTGCTTTTTAATTTGTACATGTTGCCTTTGGGGTCCATTTTTAGAAAACACAACATTCCTTTTCACTGCTTTGCTGATGATACACAGTTATATCTTCCAATTGAGTCAGACAGGGTCACTCCACTGGATCCACTCCTGGACTGTCTGAATGACATTAAAATCTGGTTAAAACTTAATTTTCTAAATCTAAATGAAAATAAAACGGAAGCCATCAGCTTTGGCAAATGTAACACCCTAAATGTTCTTGGCCCCTTGGCTTCATACAGCCACTCCAATGTCAGGAATCTGGGAGTTATTTTTGACAGTGCTTTTAAGTTAGACAAACAGATAAATGCTGTAGTTAAATCCGGTTTCTTCCAGCTAAGACTCATTGCCAAGGTGAAGTCTTGTCTCTCTTTCAGAGACCTTGAAAAGGTGATTCACGCTTTTATTACTTCTCGCTTGGACTATTGTAATTCACTGTATGTTGGTTTAGACAAATCATCTTTGCATCGTTTACAATCTGTCCAGAACGCAGCAGCTCGTCTTTTAACTTCAACTAAAAAATATGAACACATAACCCCTGTCCTGGCATCCCTTCACTGGCTCCCTGTCTGCTATCGAATTGATTTTAAGATTTTATTGCTTGTTTTTAAAATCTTAAAAGGTCTGGCCCCGTCATATTTATGTGATCTTATTAATATCTACACTCCTGTAAGAGCACTCCGGTCTACCAACCAGTTTCTCTTAGATGTCCCCAGATCCAGAATGAAATCCAGAGGTGATCGGGCTTTTGCGGTTGCTGCTCCAAAACTGTGGAACAGTTTACCTGAGAAAGTAAAGACCGCTCAGACTGTTGACACTTTTAAATCTTCACTTAAGACTCATCTCTTTTACTTGGCATTTGATCCTCGCAGAATGTGAGATCAAATTATGAGCAGATTTTATTGTTGTTGTGTATTTACTGATAGCTTTATTATGTTTAGTGGCACTAGATGCATTTTACTCTGTTTTTATTTTATTTTTTTAACTGTAAAGCACTTTGGTCGACTTCGGTTGTTTTTATGTGCTATATAAATAAAATTGACATTGACATTGACATTGACGGCCGCCCAGTTAACTATAATACTATGATAATCCGCTGACTCTTGTTAATAAACAAGAAATATTATATCTTCCGTTCTTTGAAATACATTTTTAAAACATGTCAAACTGTTTTGCTTACAAAAGCAGTAAAAGCCTAATTTAAAAAAAACTTTTTTTTGTTGTTGTTGCTTGTTTGTTTTGTTTTTCCAGGTTCGGGCCTGTAATTACCGGTACAGTTAATTGGTCAGTTTCAGGTCGGGCTTGGCAAAAATGATTCGGGTTCAGGCCGAGCCGAGTCAGGTTGGATTTTTTAGGCCCAAATGCAACTCATCTGGTTGTTCGTGTACCTGCGAACAACACAACAGTTACCTGAACTCAGCATGGCTATTTTAGTAAACTTTATTGTTGTTGGCAACCTCAGTGCCTTTGATTATGGTGGACAGAAAACATTACCCCCGTTCCTGTCAGGAGTCCCAGCTGATCTCCTCCGGGCACCTGCGCTGCCCCACCGGCGGAAACGCTGTCGTTACCGCGGTAAACGTGGAGGACAGCTGGTGAAACTAAAGATCTGCCTGGCCCGTTCTACATCCATTTCTCAATCAAGAAATGGAGTATTTCCGTCTTTCTCTGTGCCTTGGCGTTTCCTGGATCCTGTTGACAGCTGCCTGCTACCTGTCACCGGCCTGGGCGCGGGCGTTCGCCCCCACCGCTCCTGCTTCTCTCGTCTCCACCGGCGCGGAGTGAACCTGCAGAGCCTGAAGACGCTGCCCCGGCTGAAGACGCTGCCCTGGGTCCTAGCGCCTGTCAGATTACAGGCTGCAGTTACTGCCAGAATTGGCCTGGTGAACGCCAGGTCTGTAACAAACAAAACCTTCATCCTGCGGGACTTTTTCACTTCCCATCATTTGGATTTATTCTGCATCACAGAGACCTGGGTCGAGGCTGATGACTCCAGTGTTTTTGTTGAACTTTTACCAGACGGCTGCTCTTATCTGAGCTCCCCTCGGATGTCAGGCCGTGGAGGAGGAACAGCAGTGGTTTATAAAAACAGTTTTAAATGCAAGCAGTGCACTGCACCACCTTCTTTCTCCAGCTTTGAGGTGACTTTATTTGAGGTGGGTCGCTCACACCCCGTGCTGTGCGCTGTTATCTACAGAGCCCCCAAATATAATAAGGATTTTTTGAATGACTTTTCTGATTTCCTGACTGGAATAATGATAAACCACGATGCAGTCCTTATTGTTGGGGATTTTAACATACATGTATGCTGTCCAGAGAAACCACTGGTGAAGGACTTTCTGAGCCTCACTGACTCTTTTAACCTGGTTCAGTGGGTGGCTGGTCCCACGCATGAACATGGACACACGTTGGACCTGGTTCTCTCTCACGGCTTGTCTGTGACCGACCTGGAACTTTATGATAATGTTATTTCTGACCATAGGCCTGTTTTATTTGATGTTGGTTTGTCCTGTGCTCCAGTTAAAAACTACGTTCCTGCCCAGCGACGTAGAGTTTTTAAACCTTCCACTGCTTGTCAGTTCTCTGCTGCCTTTGAACAGCTCTGTGCTCCATCTGACTCTGCTGCTGACACCGATCAGCTGAGCTCCTGGTTTGACGCCTCCTGTCAAACCATTTTGGACTCTGTGGCACCATTTAAACTGGTGCAACCTAAAGCCAGATCTGAACCCTGGTTCAATGAAAAAACTCTTGCAGCCAGACAGGAGTGCCGCAGAGCTGAACGGAGATGGAAAAAGGATAAACTGGAGGTTTCATTTCACATTTTAAAGGACTGTCAACGTCAGTACCAGAACATTGTTAAAGAGGCCAAAAAACAATACTTGTCAGACATTATCACGTCCAATCACAACAACCTGCGTGTCCTTTTTGAAACTATTGACTCTGTCCTGAAGGCCCCACAACCTGTCTGCCATGAAGCCTCAACTGAACTCTGTAATGACTTCCTGCAGTTTTTTATAAATAAGGTTGTTACCACAAGGGCCCTTATTTCAGCCCCTGCTTTTGACCCCTCCTGCTTGGTCCCCTGCCTGGCTGTGTTCGATAGATTTGAACCAGTGACTCTGACCCTTTTAGAGGATGTGGTTGGCCATATTAAGCCATCAGGTTCCCCTCGTGACCTTGTCCCCCCTCGTCTGTTAAAAGAGGTTTTTTCCAGCATCAGGCAGGTGATCCTTGCTGTTATCAATAGCAGTCTGTCCTCAGGTGTTGTGCCAATAAGTTTTAAACATGCGGTGGTGCAGCCCCTGCTTAAAAAGCCCAGCCTAGACCAATCTGTCTTGGCTAATTTTAGGCCCATCTCCAAGCTGCCTTTTATTTCAAAAATTTTAGAAAAAATTGTGTATTCACAGGTGAAATGTTTTCTGGACGAGCACAACATAATGGAGGTTTTTCAGTCTGGCTTCAAAACTCGCCACAGCACAGAATCAGCTCTAGTCAGAGTTTTTAATGATATTCTTATGGCCAATGATTCTGGTGAACATGTGGTTCTTGTCTTGCTCGACCTAACCGCTGCCTTTGACACAGTGGACCATAACGTTTTAATATCACGTTTACAGCACCAAGTGGGTATCTGTGGTACTGCACTGAGCTGGTTTAGGTCCTATCTGGCAGACAGAACCATGTCTGTGAACATAGCTGGTTCTGAATCCTCCACTGCTCCTCTGTGTTTTGGGGTTCCACAGGGCTCCATTTTAGGTCCCCTGCTTTTCTCCCTTTACCTACTTCCATTGGGATCAATCCTCAGAAAGCATGGGATCTTTTTTCATTGTTACGCCGATGATAGTCAGATCTATATGCCACTAAAAAAGAAAGATGCCTCCTCAATCAGGCCACTTCTGTTGTGTCTTGAAGACATCAAAGCTTGGATGTCTTTAAACTTTTTAAATTTTAATGAAAAGAAAACAGAAGTGATGGTGTTTGGTCCTAGTGGCTCTTGTGAACCTTGCCCTGTTGATCTGGGCCCTCTGGCACCACATGTAAAGAAAACAGTTTCTAACTTGGGTTTTAAAATGGACAGTGATTTTAAATTAGATTCCCAGATTGGAGCGGTGGTCAAGACCAGTTTTTATCACCTCAGACAGCTGGCTAAGGTAAAGTCCATCCTTACACAGCAGCAGCTGGAAACAGTAATCCATGCCTTCATCACCTCTCGGCTGGATTACTGTAACGCTCTTTACCTTGGAGTCAGCCAGTCCTCCCTCAGACGTCTCCAGTTGGTCCAGAACGCTGCTGCTCGCCTTCTAACTGGAGTTCATAAGAGGGAGCACATCACCCCCACTCTGGCTTCACTCCACTGGCTGCCTGTTCATTTTAGAGTTCATTTTAAGATTCTTTTATTTGTTTTTAAGAGTTTAAATGGTCTTGCTCCATCCTACCTCTCTGAGCTGCTTCACCCATACTCTCCTGCTCGGTGCCTCAGATCAGCTGATCAGCTGCTTCTGGAGGTGCCGAGGTCCAAACGGAGGCTCAGAGGAGACAGAGCTTTTTCTGTTGCTGCTCCAAAACTGTGGAACGATCTCCCTCTTCCCGTCAGACAAGCTCCTTCACTGTCCAGTTTTAAAACTCTTCTAAAAACACATTTTTACTCACTGGCTTTTAGCACAGACTGATTTTGTTCTGCACTGTTTTTATTGTTTTTATTGATCTTAATGTTTTAACAACTGTTTTATTTTTATGTGTTTAAATGTTCTTGATTTTATGTACAGCACTTTGTTGCAGCTGTGGTTGTTTTAAAGGGCTCTATAAATAAAGTATTATTATTATTATTTATTGTTGTTAAATAAATGTAAACAAAACAAAAAACTGTGTTTCATCTGTTAAACTGAATGTAAATTGCTTTCAAATAAACCGCGGTCCATGCTCTACTCCCATGGTTACCCAATGCTTACTGCTACTTCCTGTGTCAGACAGGAAGTTGAACCCATAATTTATTTATTTATTTATTTATTTATTTATTTATTTATTTATTTATTCATTTTATAATAATGAGTCACAAAACAATTAACATATATGTAATTAGAAAAAACAAAATATTAAATATTAAATGAAAGGTAGCAGATGAAGAAAAAAATTATTAAATCTGCTCCTTATTATCTAATAAACAATTCAAACAACCATATAATAATAATAATAATTTATACGGTAGAGCCCCCAGAAACTTGGTAGATAAGAGCAGGGGCTGTCAGTAAATTATCAGTTGGCAATCAACAATCCAGCAAAGAATCTAGTTTCACTGTCTCAAATAGTGATGCAATCAGCTGTCATGAGCAACAACTGAGATCAACCATCAGTACCTGTGGAACGGAAGAGGAAAACAGGGGGCGTCAAAACCACAGAATCCTAACAATACTGTACTGTCCATTGTCCTCAAGTGGAGGAAAGACATCTAGTTTTGTCCTTTCGGTCTAACACTGAGAAAAGGGATACATCAGTTGTGGACATGGGATGAAAAAAGACAAACCCACAAAAATATTATATTAAGATAGTTATAAAACGTAACAGCACAGTATAGTTTTCCACAATACAGTATTATGAATTTTAGTTTTTTTTACAAGGAACAATAAAACAGTTTGCATGCTCTAGGATGCATAAGAGAGACACATTAATAGGCTGGCTGGGTGCATAATGTGAGCAGAGAAGCTTTGATTACAGAAAAAACGTAAATCCATAGTAATAATTGATATACAGTATACAGCAAAAACCTTTACTGCTTACAAATATTTTTAAATGTTAGAATATTAAACCTTCACCAGCATTTGTGAATGGAACTGTAGAAAATTGATGAAATATAAATAAATGCCAGTTTAAAACTGCAATGAGGTGAGATTATGTTATTTTGATTTATTCATATTTCATTTTAAATCACCACATTTGTCTAGTCTGAAATAAGGAGAAACGTTGAATTTTCCATAATTTGTCAAGAGTGATCATTTTACCAATCAAACCTAGCAAAATGTTTTAATGGACAATATATATATATATATATA
>JBBPBX010032057.1:0-26348 GCA_038048925.1 Garcialebias charrua | reverse complement strand
TCTCTGCATTTAACCCAACCACCACCAGGTGGTGCAGTGAGCAGCCGTAGTCAGCGCCCGGGGAGCTGGGGAAAATAGATGTGCACTCAAAGACACCCCAAGGTGTGCCGTGGCCGGGGTTCGAACCTGGGTCCTTCGGATCCCAAGTCCGATTCCCTAGCCATACACCATCTTGGCCCCTTTTGGCCCCAGTACAGACTATGAAGTCAAGCTCTCATGATGTTGTTTGATATTTTCAGGATTTGACTAGCCTGGTTAAAACCAGACCCTTGTCCTTCACTTCGCTTCATACTAGGACGAAGCGAAGTGAAGGACTAGGGTCTGGTTTTAACCAGGCTAGGATTTGACTAAAATGACTACAACTTTGTCGTTACTCATCATCAGATGATTCTTAGTCTGAAGTCTGGCCTGAAAGGCAGCGGGCGATGTGCATTTCTTCAAGGAATGCTAGGCCTTCAATGTCCCATGTGTAAAATAAAAACGAAAAATATATTTATTTTACATAAAATCATTGACAATTTCTCTATTTATTTATTTATTTATATTTATTATTATTTGCATGTTTCTCCCAGCAGAGCATCACCAGGTCAGAATCGAGGCCAATCAGTGGATTTTTATTAAAACATCGCTTTCAGAAGAAAATCCTTGAGCACACACACTGTTCCTTGGTGTGTGTAAACAACAAACAACCGATTAAAAACATAAATATATTCGAAACATTCCTGAGTGTTTAACGTTTTTGAAAAACAGAGGGTTTGTAATGTTCCTGGAAGGAGGGCTTGTTTTAACGTTCATGCAGAACAGAATGATTGTTCTTACCGCTGATGCTGCAGATGTGTGTGTGTGTGTGTGTGTGTGTGTGTATGTGTGTGTGTGTGTGTGTATAAAAATGGTTTTAAAAATGGCTCCCATTCCTGAAAACACACAGACGCCTCCTCCTTCAGCTGCCTGACAATAAAGACAGGATTGACTTCTGTCTGGGTGTCTGCGCATTAGGGCTTTAATCTGAGAAGAGAAGGAAGAGGAGGAGGAGGAGGAACAGCAGCACAGCAGGAGGAAAGAAGAAGGGAAAAGTGGACGGACACAAAGAAGGAAAAAGACGAAGCGAGGAAAATATTGTGGGAAGGTAAACCAGGAAGATGAAAGAGAAGAGATAAAAATGATGAGCAGCCGAGGAAGAGGAGGAGAGAGACAAAAACAGGTTTGACATAACAAAAACAGAAAATGGAAGAAGGATGACAAGAACGAGGGAGAAACTGCAGGAGGAAAAAACAAAGAGAAGATTGAAGACAGAAAACAGGTGGAGAAAAGACGAATAAACCCAGAAGAAGAGAGAGAGAGGGCAGAAAAAGCAGGTGAGAGATGGAGGAAGGAGTGGTCTAATGAAGACAGGCGTCATTTTCTGTGTGGATCGCTCAACAAACCAAGGATTAAACAAAAACATAAAACTGAGAGTTAATCTGAGATCAGAGAGGAGTAAATAAACTGTGAGCTGATTCATTCAGGATGAAGTGTGAGTGTGTTGTTGGTCAGGACAGGAGGACGGCTGCTTGGTATTCAGCCTCACCACTGCTGCACACTGCAGCATGTTTACCTTCAGCTCAATAATCTGACGTTAAAAACTCAAATACCACTTTCTTTCTACAGAAACATGCTGAATGACTGCTGTAATCTGCTGAATGACTGCTGTAATCTGCTGAATGACTGCTGTAATCTGCTGAATGACTGCTATAATCTGCTGAATGACTGCTATAATCTGCTGAATGACTGCTATAATCTGCTGAATGACTGCTATAATCTGCTGAATGACTGCTGTAATCTGCTGAATGACTGCTATAATCTGCTGAATGACTGCTATAATCTGCTGAATGACTGCTATAATCTGCTGAATGACTGCTATAATCTGCTGAATGACTGCTATAATCTGCTGAATGACTGCTGTAATCTGCTGAATGACTGCTATAATCTGCTGAATGACTGCTATAATCTGCTGAATGACTGCTATAATCTGCTGAATGACTGCTATAATCTGCTGAATGACTGCTGTAATCTGCTGAATGACTGCTATAATCTGCTGAATGACTGCTGTAATCTGCTGAATGACTGCTATAATCTGCTGAAT
This sequence comes from Garcialebias charrua, assembly GCA_038048925.1. Taxonomy (NCBI): domain Eukaryota; kingdom Metazoa; phylum Chordata; class Actinopteri; order Cyprinodontiformes; family Rivulidae; genus Garcialebias; species Garcialebias charrua. The sequence continues at coordinate 24,226 of JBBPBX010032057.1, read as the reverse complement.
GACTGCTATAATCTGCTGAATGACTGCTATAATCTGCTGAATGACTGCTGTAATCTGCTGAATGACTGCTATAATCTGCTGAATGACTGCTGTAATCTGCTGAATGACTGCTGTAATCTGCTGAATGACTGCTGTAATCTGCTGAATGACTGCTGTAATCTGCTGAATGACTGCTATAATCTGCTGAATGACTGCTATAATCTGCTGAATGACTGCTATAATCTGCTGAATGACTGCTATAATCTGCTGAATGACTGCTATAATCTGCTGAATGACTGCTGTAATCTGCTGAATGACTGCTATAATCTGCTGAATGACTGCTGTAATCTGCTGAATGACTGCTGTAATCTGCTGAATGACTGCTGTAATCTGCTGAATGACTGCTGTAATCTGCTGAATGACTGCTGTAATCTGCTGAATGACTGCTGTAATCTGCTGAATGACTGCTGTAATCTGCTGAATGACTGCTATAATCTGCTGAATGACTGCTGTAATCTGCTGAATGACTGCTGTAATCTGCTGAATGACTGCTGTAATCTGCTGAATGACTGCTATAATCTGCTGAATGACTGCTGTAATCTGCTGAATGACTGCTGTAATCTGCTGAATGACTGCTGTAATCTGCTGAATGACTGCTATAATCTGCTGAATGACTGCTATAATCTGCTGAATGACTGCTATAATCTGCTGAATGACTGCTATAATCTGCTGAATGACTGCTGTAATCTGCTGAATGACTGCTATAATCTGCTGAATGACTGCTATAATCTGCTGAATGACTGCTATAATCTGCTGAATGACTGCTATAATCTGCTGAATGACTGCTGTAATCTGCTGAATGACTGCTATAATCTGCTGAATGACTGCTGTAATCTGCTGAATGACTGCTATAATCTGCTGAATGACTGCTGTAATCTGCTGAATGACTGCTATAATCTGCTGAATGACTGCTATAATCTGCTGAATGACTGCTGTAATCTGCTGAATGACTGCTATAATCTGCTGAATGACTGCTATAATCTGCTGAATGACTGCTATAATCTGCTGAATGACTGCTATAATCTGCTGAATGACTGCTATAATCTGCTGAATGACTGCTATAATCTGCTGAATGACTGCTATAATCTGCTGAATGACTGCTATAATCTGCTGAATGACTGCTATAATCTGCTGAATGACTGCTATAATCTGCTGAATGACTGCTATAATCTGCTGAATGACTGCTATAATCTGCTGAATGACTGCTATAATCTGCTGAATGACTGCTATAATCTGCTGAATGACTGCTATAATCTGCTGAATGACTGCTATAATCTGCTGAATGACTGCTATAATCTGCTGAATGACTGCTATAATCTGCTGAATGACTGCTATAATCTGCTGAATGACTGCTATAATCTGCTGAATGACTGCTATAGTTTGCTGAATTACTCTACAGCAGACGTTCAGCAAATGTCAATCTGCTGAACGTCTGCTATAATTTGCTGAATTACTCTTGACTTCTGCTGAACGACTGCTATAATCTGCTGAATGACTGCTATAATCTGCTGAATGACTGCTATAATCTGCTGAATGACTGCTATAATCTGCTGAATGACTGCTATACATAGTTTGCTTAATTACTCTACAGCAGACGTTCAGCAAATGTCAATCTGCTGAAGGACTGCTATAATCTGCTGAACGACTGATATAATCTGCTGAACGACTGCTATAATCTGCTGAACGACTGCTATAGTTTGCTGAAGTACTCTGACATTTGCTGAACGTCTGCTATAATCTGCTGAATGACTGCTATAGTTTGCTGAATTACTCTACAGCAGACGTTCAGCAAATGTCAATCTGCTGAACGTCTGCTATAATCTGCTGAATGACTGCTATAATCTGCTGAATGACTGCTATAGGTTGCTGAATTACTCTGATATCTGCTGAACGACTGCTATAATCTGCTGAATGACTGCGGTAGTTTGCTGAATTACTCTGATATTTGCTGAACATCTGCTGTAATCTGTTGAACAATTGCTATAATCTGCTGAACAATTGCTATACGGTAATCTGCTGAACGACTGCTATAATCTGCTGAATTACAAGTACTATGACATCTGAACGACTGCTATAATCTGCTGAATGACTGCTATAATCTGTTGAACGACTGCTATAATTTGCTGAATGACTGCTGTAATATGCTGAATGACTACTATAATCTGTTGAACGACTGCTGTAATATGCTGAATGACTACTATAATCTGCTAAACTGTCCAGCCTTGGGTCAACCACTCTGTGTGGGGCCCTTCCATTAGCAGCTGATTCATCTGTGCCACTGCTAGGCATTCATGGAGAGCAGTCAGTGGCCAATACAGGGAACCCCCGACCTACGACTCCACCGACCTGCGAACCACGGGACCTACGAACGAGCCAAAGTAGAAGAATGCCATCGACGTATGGCAGAAAATACGTGACCTACGAACGAGCCCCATTACAAGTATATAATCGAGCTACGGCGTAACTGCGTCACACACGGCAATCGGCGAGGTGGGGGAGGGGATTGCCCCTTGGCTGTTGTTAGTTGGGCATGGGCGTGACACTGCGCATGACAGTGGAAAAGTAAATGCTCCCAACATTCATTGTTGAGCAATGGCTAAGCAGTTCCATCAGATGCAGGTTTGATCATGAGAAAAACATCTGTCTACCTACACTTCAGTCAAAGTAAGGCAATTTTGTTTCATTTTTCTGCTGCTTCTAGCTTTTTCTGAGTTCATGGACTTCTTTCTCATGCACATGGACACTCATCAACGCACTGGTTTCAAAAACATGATGGTTGCAACATGTTTCTGATAGATGTGATGCTGCTGATGGATTTATGGATTCATGTGTGATTGTTGACATCATTTTGCTGATGTGAGTCCCTGATTTGCTGCTGTTCTGATGTTAAAAGCTGCACTTTGAGAAGTGTTCATGTGTGATTGTTGACATCATTTTGCTGATGTGATTTCCAGCTGATTTCCTGCAGTTCTGATGTGAAGTTACTGATGTACAGTTACTGTGTGTGTTTATGGATGCATGTGTGGTGTAATGGTTTAGATAAGTGTTTGTAAATAAAGTTCTGTGCATGTTTATGGCCCAGTATGTCAGTCTCATGCTGTTAAATGTGTGCGCGGCGCACCGTTAGCGGTATTTCCGCGACCTACGAACGGAATAACGACCTACGAACGGGACGCAATTTTCACCCCCTACCTACGACAGGATCGAGCTGCGAACGGTTCTTAGGTCCCGAACTCGTTCGTAGGTCGGGGGTTACCTGTATGTGCGAATCACGTCAGGCCTAGATACAGATCTTCATTCCCGAGACTCTGTCTTGAAAGTCTGCCACTGTAATGAGTGCTGGTTCTTGTTCTGGAAGATTGCTGTATTGAGATCTTAGGTCTTGTAGCCACGGGGCATCATTACTGTGTGATGCCACCTTCTCCCATATGTTTTTCCACTATTGTTCCATCTCAGCTCTGGGTAGATCTACCCTTATGTTCTTCCCCTCCCATTGAGAGTACACTCTGGATCAGGGGTCACCAACACGGTGCCCGTGGGCACCTAGGTGCCCCAAGGACCATTTGAGGTGCCCGCGGACCTGTTCTAAAAATAGCACAACTCACTACTAAGCTGCATTTAAAATTTCATTTTATTCAGTTTTTTTTGTATTTATGTATATTTTAAAATGTCTATCTTAAAAATATGTATTTAAAAATATGTTTATTATACATTTTTTTCAATTTACGCTTTGTTATTTCCGAAGAGTTTATCAAACTGGTGCCCTTTGTATGACTCCGTACCCACGAAGTAGCTCTCAGTTTCGAAAAGGTTGGTGACCCCTGCTCTAGATGATGTGGTGGAGGATACCATGTTTATTCTCCTGGATTCTGCTTCTTGAGTGTACCTCTTTAAGTGAGTAGTCAGAGCTTTGAGGCATTGCTCGGCAGTCTCTACAGCCTCAAGTATGGAGGCTGGTGTTGGCCCTTTATTTGTTGTACTTCCTGTTGTTCTTAGAGCAGGCTGATTTCTCTCCTTGTTTCCTTGATCTTAGCTTCCAGCCTCTTCCTTCATGGAGGTCAATCCTTGTTGATTGGCTTGATCTTATAGCCAAGCAAGTCAAGGATCACTGTGGCTGTGATGTATACCAGCTTTTTGGTCTCTGTGATGGTGTCAGTAGGGATTATTGGCAATGCTGCATTCACATCTTCTAGCAGACTTTCAAAAGATACTTTGTTACTTAGCCTTGGCAAGGGGTGCAGGTTATAGGAGCCTAATGAGGTCACAATTTTTTTCTCAGGTCAGTTGCTCTTGTATTCAGTTCTTCAGGGCTTTTCAATGGGGTTTGGTACTCATACTATGATAGTGTGGATGGTGGTATATTCCCCTTGACCTGCCATCCTGGCTTCCCTTTGCCATACCATCTTTATTGTATCTCATCAATCTCTAGGTGTGATAGCAGATTCCTCTCTCAAATGTAAAAACACTGTGCTTGAAGTAGTTTCTAGGTCAAACTGGATGATGGGTATCAAAGTTTCCATAGTTCCCACATCCTTCCCATATAACCCCTACCTCTAGGCTTGCTCACAGTATAATTCCAACAGTGTTAAGTTATCTGACCTCCTCCATGCATGTCTTGAGATCAGAGGTCTAGTTCGTTCAGATCTGAAAGGAACCGACTGACCCTGATAACGACCCAACAGATTGAGCAACTTAGTGCAGGACCCACTCAGTTGGTTCTGTTCTCTCAGGCGTGAGAAAGGGTTCAGTTCTAGGCCTTTAAATCCCCCAAGAACTCACGCTGTCAGATATATGTCAGACATTTAATCTTCAGCTGTAAGAAAGACAGAACACTGTCACCGTCGCTTTCGGCTGCCCTATCAGCTGCATTATTTCCCAAAGTGGCTATAATTGTTCTGGTAATAAGTGATGAGAGCGGAGCTCTGAAAGGCATCCATGATAGACTTAATCAGGCGTTGCCATGGTAACAACAGCAGTTCTGATCACCAAGCTCAGAAACTTTAAAATGGTTCTGGGTTTAATGAAGAGCTGAGAAACAACAACTCTTTTAATTAAGAAACCAACAGTCTGAAAAATAATTTATACAACATTTAAAACATTTGTGTTCAGTTTATATCTAATTAAACTGCAGATGAATATTAATATAAAGACTTGATTACAATATTTTATCGCCTGCTGCCATAGACTAAAGGATGATCATGTTTATGAATGTGTCTTTGTATTTGTCCATCTGTTAATAAAATATCTCATGACCTCTTGGGGGAAGATAATGTTTTCGGTGACAATCAAAGTGATGAAAACTGGCGTTTTTAACGCTGACATCTGAAGAAAAGTCTCCTCGTGGTGCCGTTTAAACTTTTAATTCAGATTACAATTCATATCAGCAACATTTTATTTTATTTATTCCCTCCACAGTACACCTGGATGGGCTTTAATTAAAAATTACAATAAAAACCTGTACAAAACTCCTCTGTGATCTAATAAATCTGTTCTCTCCTGCAGATGGACCCCATGTTCACGGTGCCAGCTCCTCCGGCTCCGGGCCACCCGGGGGCCCCTGGACCCTCCCTGCCCTCGGCCCCCTCCTTCTCCACCCCAGCCCTGCCCACCTCCAGCCCAAAGCAGCTGGTGGTCAGGACCCGGTCCGTCGGCACCAACACACAGAATGGGGGCGTGTCGGGGGTCCTGGATGGGGACTCGGCCTGCTTGGGGCCCTGCCAACCTGGAACGAGCGTCAACTTGGAGGGGATCGTGTGGCACGAGACAGAGGAAGGTGAGGAAGATTCTGAAAACTCTGGACCCATGTTCCCTGAAGTTAAAATAAACTCTGATTCTGTTCAGTCACGTAGAACTGCATGCGGCCCATTTAAGCTCTGAATAATGGTTCAGCTGGAGATCCAACCAGTTCTATTAAATATACCATTCATCTCCATTATCCTTTAGTTTTTATCTGAAGTTGTGTTGGCTGTGTGTGATGTTCTGCTGCCGGCGGTCCGAGCAGACGGAGCGTCGTGTTTTTATGAACAACTTTCACGTTTATTTTGAAGCTGCTGAAAGTTACAGAGCAACGTCTCAAACAGGACGCTGCAGGTTTGGTTGTCAAACTTTAATAAATTTGTTTGCAGTGAAAATCTGAGGCAGATGTGTCAAAATGTTTAGGGTTTATGAAGGATTGGACCCAAATGCAGACAGACGCAGGGAGCTCAAAGGTTAAAATAAAAACTTTATTTTAACAAAGCAAAACGAAAAGCTGATGTAGCAGCAAAAAACAAACATGCAGTAACTCAAACAACCACAGGGATGAATGACATAAACCTCATATAGAGGCCAAATAATGCTGAACTGGTGAATAATTGACCATAGGCTGAATATATAAATACTGTAAATAGAATATATAGAACACAGAAGTAAATGGGAAATGAGACACCTGGGATGATTGCTGATTAAAGACAGGTGAGGGTGGTAGAGTAACTGGAAAAATGTCAGGAAAGTGACTGAATGGAATGGAAAATAGCACGAGGAAGACTAGGAAACAGAAACAAGACCTACACAAGAAATAAACATGATGAGGTTTAAGAAGGTTGAGTCAGGTCCTCTGGACGGATTCTTCTTATTGAAACGTTTCGTCTTTTGTCTAAAAGACTTCTTCAGTCTGCAGAGCTGCAACAAACTCAGACTTACAAGCAGCACCTTCTCATGGTGGATCAACCAGTCTGCTGGTGACAGCCAGAACCAGCTGTTCACCTGCAACAGCCAAAACTAGATGTTACAGCTTTAGGGTCGTGAGTCATGATGAGAACAACGTTTGGTGTTGGACACAGAACAGTTAGAAGGCCAGACCCAGAAGTAAAGTGTGTCCATGTGAAGATGGAGCGAAGGAGGAGTGATTGAGTGATGGAGGAGTGATGGAATGATAAAATGGAGTGAAGATGGAGGGATGAGTGATGCGTGAAGATGGAGTGAAAATGGAGTGAAGATGGAGTGAAGATGGAAGATTAAGCAATGGAGGAGTGATGCGGTCATAGAGGAGTGACAGAGGAATGATGGAGTCATGGAGAGATGAATGAGTGATAGATGGAAGATGAGTGATGGAGGAGCGATAAGGAGTGATGGAAGGATGGAGGAATGACAGAGGGATGAAGGAGTGATGGAATAGTGATGAGGAATGAAGGAGGGTTAAAGGAGGGATGGGAGGATGGAGGGATGAAAGAGTGATGGACCCTGATGCATGCTCAATAATCCAGGTAGAAAAATCTAAAAAAGCTAAGTCTGGTCCTCTGGACATTCAAAAAACAAAACAAAACAAAAAAAATTGTAGAAACGTTTCGTCTTTCGTCCGAAAGACTTCCTCAGTCTGAGCTGCTGTGTTCAGCTCAGTCTTATAAATAGACTGTGAATTGCTGTGAATAGAAAACAACCATCAGGGTGCTAACGATCCATCGTTAGACTGATGGTCCTCCTTGATCATGTGAGCAGCTGGTTTCGGCTGTCATCAGCCAACTGGTCGATCCACTGTGAGAGGGTGCTATTTATAAGACTGAGTTGAATACAGCAGCTCAGACTGAGGAAGTCTTTCGGACAAAGGACGAAACGTTTCTCTAATTTTTTGCTTTGTTTTGTTTTTTAAATGTCCAGAGGACCAGACTTAGCTTTTTTAGAAAGAGTGATGGAGTGACAATGGAATGATGGGAGGATGAAGGGGTGATGGAGGAGTGGTGGGAGGTTAGAGACAGAAACAAAATGAAGGAAAATAGATTAAGACTGATGATGATGATGATGATGATGATGATGATGATGATGATGATGATGATGATGATGATGATGATGATGATGAGGGGAAGATGATACAAAGAAAAATGAGAAAACGTTTAAATATTTTTCTAAACTCCTGCAGTGAAGAACAGAAAAATGAAGGTCAAAACAAGCAGGAGGAAGATTTCTCTCCTGATTCAGTCCGAGTGCGAGGACTGCCTGCTCCTCCAGGAGGCGAGGGGGAGGAGGAGGGGGATGCATAATAATTAAACTGAGGGAGGAAGGAGGAGAGCACTAGTTCTTCTCTGCAGATCCAACTCTGATAACTAAGAGTGACTCATTTCAATCTTAAGAACTGTCTGTCTGTCTGTCTGTCTGTCTGTCTGTCTGTCTGTCTGTCTGTCTGTCTGTCTGTCTGTCTGTCTGCCTGTCTGTCTGTCTGTCTGTCTGTCTGTCTGTCTGTCTGTCTGCCTGTCTCTGTCTTTAGTTTGTCTTTGAAGACACTCTGTTCTGTCTGAATCTTCAGTTCTTTTGATTTATGCAGGACGGTGTGCAATTATAACACTAATGTAAAACCATTTGATTCATTGAACCAGGTTTAGCCTCAGGTTGATTTTCATTTGGAGTCCCTCAAGACAATAAACATATACAGTACTACCAAAAAATAATAAAACATCCAACAACAATGAAATAAAGAAAAAATATATTTAACAAGCAATAAAAACACAACCCCTTCTCTCCTCGACCTGTTGCCTCCGCGACCCGACTATGGATAAATCGTAGAAGATGGAGACAGAAATTGAGATCTTCGTGTAATTGGACTTCTACTTCATGACAAAACAATAGTGTCATTGACGTAAAACTGAAAAGCAGGGGTCCTAGCGCAGATCCTTGGGGTACCCCCATTCTGCACTTTAGGAAACTGGAATGTAAAAATTACATTCTGCTGGACAGATATGACACCATCAAATAAAGTGTTTTGGATGATAAATTAAAGTTAGACAGTTTGGAGATGAGAACATTTTGATGATCTGTATCAAAGGCTTTACGTAAGTTCAACCCAAACAGGAAGTTAGTTTCAGAGTTATGGGTTCAGTCAAAGCCACTTGTTCTTCTAAAGCTCTCAAAAAAACAAAAACACCAACATTTTTATTTCATATTTGGATGGTTCTCAATTTCCTGTTATCTCTGGTATCTGGGACCATCCATCTTTGATGTTCTTCAACATTTAGATTGCATTTTGATGATATGTGGAGCTTTTAGAACTTCAACCTCTGAGCTTCAGGTTGCACAAACCAAAGCTCGCAGGGTTCTGCTGCAGATCCATCATCTGTTTAATGCTGGCAGAACTTTGTTCTTCATCAGGAACGTTCTTCATTAGGAACGTTCTTCATTAGGAATGTTCTTTATTAGGAACGTTCTTCATTAGGAACGTTCATCATTAGGAAGAAAATCCTAATCAGAGATGTTCATCAGAGATGTTCTTCATCAAGAAAATCCCTCATCTGGAATGTTTCTTCATCAGGGATGTTCTTCACCAGGAACCTTTCCTCATCAGTAACGTTTCTTTGTCAGTAACATTTCTTCATCAGTAACATTTCTTCATCAGTAATATTTCTTCATCAGTAACATTTCTTCATCAGGAATATTTCCTTATCAGGAATATTAATCATCGGGAATGTTTACCGATCGATCTACGTTCCCACCCTCATCTATGGTCATGAGCTCTGGGTTATGACCGAAAGAACGAGATCTCGGATACAAGCGGCTGAAATGAGTTTTCTCCGCAGGGTGTCTGGACTCTCCCTTAGAGATAGGGTGAGAAGCTCAGTCATCCGGGAGGGACTCGGAGTAGAGCCGCTGCTTCTCCACATCGAGAGGAGCCAGTTGAGGTGGCTCGGGCATCTGGTTAGGATGCCTCCTGGACGCCTCCCTGGTGAGGTGTTCCGGGCATGTCCCACCGGGAGGAGACCCAGAGGAAGACCCAGGACGCGCTGGAGGGACTATGTTTCTCGGCTGGCCTGGGAACGCCTTGGGATTCCCCCGGAGGAGCTGCTCCAAGTGGCTGGGGAGAGGGAAGTCTGGGCCTCCCTACTTAGGCTGCTACCCCCGCGACCCGACCCCGGATAAGCGGAAGAAAATGGATGGATGGGAACGTTTCCTCATCAGGAACGTTTCCTCATCAGTAACATTTCTTCATCAGTAATATTCCTCATCCGGAATGTTTCCTTGTCAGGAACGTTCCCTCATCAGGAATGTTCCCTCATCAGTAACATTTCTTCATCAGGAATATTCCTCATCGGGAATGTTTACTTATCAGGAATGTTTCATCATCAGAAAAAATTAATCATCAGGAACATTTCTTCATCAGGAATATTTCTTTATCAGGAATATTCCTAATCAGGAATGTTTCCTCATGAGGAACATTTCGGTAGCAGGAACGTTTCATCATCAGAAAAGTTTAATCATCAGGAACGTTCTTCATCAGGAACGTTTCCTCATCAGGAACGTTCTTCATCACATCCCAGCAAACACAAAGTAATGAGAACTTTTTGGTCCTACGGGGTCTTGTAAACAGTTGAAGGAGTGATTAAACCTTTGTCTGATGAAGAACTCATCTTTACGACTGTCAGATTAAAGTTGGCGTTCAGATCTGGTACCGGTTCTTTTCCGTCCGACCGGTACTAACAGCAGTCCTGTTGTTGGGCAGGAGTTCTGGTGGTGAACGTGACCTGGAGGAAACGGACCTACGTGGGAACTCTGTTGGACTGCACGAAACACGACTGGGCTCCTCCGAGGTAACACCTGGCTTTTTTCTCAGGAACTTTTACAAACCGGACCTGATCCGGATCATTAAGAACTTTTGAATCGAATGTTTCTGCTCCATCTTTGGAGTTTTCCTTCCTCATATTTCTGAAATATTTGTGTTTCTGTGAAACTCTTTGGTTGTGACACTGCAGAGCTGAATTCATTCAACCTTTATTTATACAGGCGAGTCTCATTGAGGACTCATTTTTAAGAGAGACCTGTTTTAAATAAAAACAAAAAAAACAGGTACATACAACAATAAACAGTCATAAAAAGTACATAAAATGAAAAGTAAATAAAAGTAGTGTTATAAAACAAAATAAAATCAAGCTACATTGTGAAATGGGGTAAAATACTAAAAACAGGAACATGTCTGTGGTTTTTGTACCAAACTTAGGCCCTGTACACACGTAGCCGGATATCATTAACCGAACAGTCTATCGTGCGGTTTAGCCTTTCATCCACACGTGAACTCCGGTTGATGTAACTATAAACGAATAATAAAAAAACTCCGACCAAAGTGGAGATTTGAGAATTCTCCGCTTTCGGGTTTGCATGTGGACTTTCAGAACTGGAGGTTTATGCTCCAGCTGGAGCGGCGCTGGCTGACGTCACATACTGCTCGGAGAAAAAAGCGCTAAAAATGTCAACATACCTGCTCTGACATGATTCCCAGTCAGACATGATTCCCAGTCAACATTTTCCTGCGTTTTATTAACTTTGTACTCCAACACGGTATTTAATAGTAGTTCAACCTCACGGTCTGTCCACAAAAAAAAAAAAAAAAGAAAGAAATAATAACAGGAAGTTGTCGTTGCTTTGAAGAGTTGTGACGGCACTACACTGCCACCTATGGGTTCAGCATATTCATTACAGAAAAAAACGGGGAAATGTAGACGAAAATTTTAAATATCTGAACATGTATGTACGGAGATATTTTTTTTGCGCAGATATTCGTTTTTCAAACACCAGGCTACGTGTGTACAGGGCCTTAAAAGTTGTTTAAAATCCCTTAGAGAGGTCAAGCTCAAGAGCTTCAGATCTTTTTACAAGGTGTTCCAGGAAACAGGACTGGAGTAAGAGAAGGCCTTTTGCCGAATTCAGTCGCACTGAGGGGACACTGCAGGTAATGATATCTTGAGAGCGCACGTTGTAGCTGCAATGACGTGAGATGTAGGAGGAGATGTTTGAAGGCAGCAGACCAAGAAGTGATTTAAAGATGAAAATGTACGAAAACAACATTCCTTTGGTTTTATCACCATGTAGCACCAGTTTGAAATGGAACAGGTCTGACTGAATGATGTCGAAAAGCTGGAAAACCTTAGCAACTGATTTAGCTCAACAATAAACAACTGCGTCGCCGGCATAGAATCATTGTTCGAAGTTACCCTGTGCTCCTTTGTGGCCTCGCCCACTATTCCACACCTTGTTCTTGGAATGATCTTTGTTGGTCCACCACTCCTGGGGAGGGGAACAATGCTCTTGATCTTCTTCCATTTGTACACAATGTGTCTGACTGTGGATTGGTGGAGTCCAAACCCTTTACAGATGTTTTGCCAACATGAGCATCAACATTTCTTTACTTTTAGAACTTGTGTGAAAATCTGAAGATGTTTTAGGTCAGATTGATGCAGAAATATAGAAAATTATAAAGAGTTCACAAATTTCAAGAACTGCCGTATATTCGTTCTGGCGCTAATAATAATAATACTGTAATAATAATCATTTTATTTAAAAGCGCCTTTCAGGACACCCAAGGACACTTAACAAACAATACAGTTCAAACATTATCAGTGACAAATTGAAATATAAAATACATAAAGATTATAAAATGCAAAATAATAAAAATACATTTAGTAGAGTTAATGATAAGCTATAGTCTAAAGAGATGTGTTTTCAGGGCTGTCTTGAACAGAGAAAGGGAGGTGGTGTTTCGAAGGTCTGGCGGTAGAGCGTTCCAGAGGTGAGGGGCAGAGCAGGTGAAGGCCCTGCTCCCCATGGTGGAGAGGTGGGCAGAGGGTACATGGAGTTGTAGTGAAGAGGAGGATCTGAGAGAGCGTGATGGGATGGAGATTTGTAGGAGGTCAGATAGATAAGGAGGGGCAAGGTTGTGGATAGCTTTGAACGTGAGAAGTAGAATTTTGAAGATGATGCGTGATTTAACCGGGAGCCAGTGGAGCTGCTGCAGGACAGGAGTGATGTGGTTATAGTAGGAGGTTTGAGTGATGACACGGGCAGCTGAGTTCTGGACCATCTGTAACTTGTGGAGAGATTTGTTGGGGAGGCCGTAGAGAAGGGAGTTGCAGTAATCGATACGGGAAGTCACAAGACTGTGCACCAGGATGGCTGTGGAGCGGGGTGTGAGAGAAGGACGGAGACGGTTAATATTACGGAGGTGGAAATAGGCAGACCGAGTAACATTGTTGATGTGTGAAGTGAAGGAGAGAGTGGTGTCGAGGATGACACAGAGACTCTTGACCTGAGGGGAGGGGGATAGCAGAGAGTTGTTAAGGGGGACGAGAAGATGTTCTGATTTTGAAATAGATTTTTTGGTACCGACAAGAATTATTTCTGTTTTGTTGCTGTTTAGTTGAAGGAAATTGTTAGAAAACCAGTGATTTAGCTCATTGAGACAGTCGGTGAGGATGGAGGGTGGGTGGGTGGAGTTAGGTTTTGATGACAGTAGAGCTGTGTGTCATCAGCATAACAGTGGAAATGGACGCCGTATTTGCGGAAGATGTGACCTAGAGGAAGGAGGTAAATGATGAAGAGGAGGGGTCCGAGGACAGAGCCTTGGGGGACACCCGTGGAGACAGGGGAAGACTGGGAACGGAAGGATTTAAGCTGAATGAATTGAGTGCGGTCAGAGAGATAGGAGGTGAACCAGTCTAACGGGGTACCTGAGATGCCAATGGAGGTTAGTCTGTTGAGGAGGATAGAATGACAGATGGTGTCGAAGGCAGAACTTAGATCAAGAAGAATCAGAGTCAGAGTGTCTTTATTGTCATTTGCACCGCATGTGGTACATCTGATGAAAACGAGATTATGTAGTACACAGGGTCCCAGTTACATCCAACAACAAATGCAAGAGAAAAACAGTAATAACATCTAGGATTAACTAAGAAAAACATCAACTAGTAATACACTAAGCCCTAATGTTGTAGAAAAACATCATTATGAATGAGGATGGACAGAAGACTAGAGTCAGCAGCAAGAAGAAGGTCGTTAGTAATTTTTACTAGGGCTGTTTCAGTGCTGTGGTGGGGGCGAAATCCAGATTGAAACTCTTCATAAATGTTGTTGTTGGACAGGTGAGAGTGAAGTTGACTAGCAACAGTTTTTTCAAGGATCTTGGAGATGAAGGGCAGATTGGAGATCGGACGAAGATTACTGAAGTTGGTGAAGTCAAGACCTGGTTTCTTGATGATGGGGGTGATGGCAGCAGATTTGAAGGCTGTGGGAACAATGCCAGAGGTTAGGGAGGAGTGGATGATATTAGTGATGATAGGGAGCAGAGACGGGAGACAGGATTTAACAAGAACTGTGGGAAATGGGTCAAGTTGACAGGATGAGGACTTGGACTTGCTGAAAATGTCAGCAATGTTATCAGCAGGGGGGAGGGAGAAGACAGACAAAGGGAGGGAAGGAGTGGGGAGTTCAACAAGGATGCTGGGGGCAGTATTTGGACCAAGGTGTTAATGAATTGAAATAATCTTTTCATTGAAATATGACATCAAGGAGTTGCAAAATTCTGTGGAAACCATGTGAGAGGGTAGAGAGTTAGGAGATGAGACAGAACGGTGGAGGAGAGAGAACAATTTGAATTACCAACATTGGAACTGATGATGTCTGAGAAGTAGCTGGATTTGGCTTGAGAAATACTGTTCTTGTAGTGGATGATGTGGTTTGCATAAAGTTCCTTGTGAATTGTGAGACCGGATTTTTTATAGAGACGCTCTAGTCGCCGACCTTTGGTTTTCAGAGAACGGAGTTCTGGAGTGAACCAGGGTGCAGAGTTGGAGAAGGAAACAGTCTGAGTTTCTGAGGCTGGTGTTGTATAATGTGACAAGATCATCTGGGTTGGAGGAGTTGAAGGTGGAGAAGGTGTAATGTACTTTCTGGTACATAAATATAGATGACGAAGAGGATGCAGGTCGTCTTCACACCACGTACTTTATTGAACCAAGACTGAACAAAGACTGACTGCTCGTTCCCTGCTCGGGAAAGCCCCTAACAGCAGTACCCAGCATGCTTTGCGCATGCACTCTTAAAGTGACATTACACTTATATACCATTCATTACATCTCCCTCCTTAAAAGAGAACTCGTATGTAACTGAATAACAAATATTTTCTGACGCTCACCCGTAACAGAAAGTCAATTTAACTGTAGGCTAATAACCAATTTCCAGTCCACCATCCTCCCTGAAACAACGAGAACACAGTTTCATGTTGACTCTTGTAACCAAAATACAAAATTAAAGTCACAACCCGTGCCGTTGGTGCATACAAACCATTACAAATAAAGACAATGTCATTACAACAACAACAAAAATTTGCTTCTCTCATGTCAAATCCTTTAAATACATTTGACTACAGATTAAGTTTAATCGGTGGTTTGCTCACTCTGCCGGAACGAGTAATTCTAGAACCTTCAATAAGATTGTCTTGTGTGACAGAACCCGGTATCACTGGTTCTTCTGTCCATCCCGTGTCTGTGTCTTCCTTTGAAGTGGTTTCATCAGGACCACTGTCGACTGATGTGAGGTGGTTGGGATTTGCCAACAGGTGGCGCCTGTTCCTTCTGTATCGCTCCCCCTGTGCTGTCTCCACAATATAAGATCTGGGTGTGGAGCTTGTGTTTTGGACCACAGCAGGATTTGTCCACTGTTTCTGTCCATCCAATCTTGTGAGCACCGAGTCCCCTGGGCTCAGTGGTGGTAAGTCTCGCACTCCATTGCGGCGATTGTAGAAATATGCCTGTTTTTGTTTAGCTGAGTCATCAGTTTGTTGAATTTTATTCATGTCAGGCCATCCAGGTTTCAGATTGTCCTGCAGGGTGGGCAGAGTCGTCCTGATTTTCCTGCCCATTAACAGTTCAGCTGGACTGGCTCCTGTAGAAGTGTTGGGTGTGGCTCTGTATGTCATCAGAGCGAGGGCGGGGTCATCCTGGCGTAGAATGCTCTTTGCAATCTGCACAGCCCTCTCCGCGTGGCCATTACTTTGGGGAAAGTGGGGGCTTGATGTGACATGAGAAAAGTCATAAGCTCTACTAAACTCCCTCATCTCTGCAGAAGCCAGCTGCGGACCGTTATCACTCACTAACACCTCTGGAATACCATAACGTGCAAAAGTAGCTTTAAGCCTGGTAACAACTTGGCTGCTCGTAGTAGTCGGTAGATGTAAAATCTCCAGAAATCTAGAAAAGTAATCAGATACAACCAAGTAGTTCTGCTTTTTAAACTCACATAGGTCTACTGCCACTTTCTGCCACGGTCTAGATGGTAGTTCTGTTGAAATCAAAGGCTCTTTCCTGTGTGTATTTCTGTTCTCTACACAAAAGGAACACTGTTGAACTTTAGTGATAATGTCATGTCTCATCTTGGGCCACCAGACTGATTGAAGTGCTCTCTCTCTACACTTACTTAAACCTTGGTGCCCATCATGAATCCTCTCTAGAACCTCCTCCCTCATGTTCGCAGGGATTACTATGCGGTTCCCTCTCACAACTAAGCCATCTAGCTCAGACAACTCTCCTCTGACCTGGTAAAAATCCCTCACTGACTCTGGAACTTTGTCAATGTATTCAGGCCAACCTGACCTAATGAAACTGCACACAGTCTGGAGCTGTGAGTCACTAGCTGTACTGTGTTTTATCTCTGTGATCTTCTGTGGTGTGGCTGGCACCTGACTGACAACAGAGTCTATGTGTGCTGCTACTTCATCGTGTAAAGCACTGTCTCCATAACGCTGCTCTGGACCTCTGGATAGAGCGTCCGCCACTGCTAAGGTTTTCCCTGGTGCATATTCAGCTACAGCGTTAAACCTCATAAGTCTCATCAACAGCCTCTGACATCTCACTGGAACATTGTCCAAGTCTTTACTGTTAATAAGGGGCACTAAGGGCTTATGGTCAGTAATTAGTCTGAAGTTGTTGAGTCCAAACAGGTACTTGTCGAATCTTTCACACGCCCAGACGCCGGCTAGGCATTCTTTTTCAATTTGAGCGTACCTCGTCTCGGCGTCGCTCAGTCTTCTGGACGCGTAGGCTATGGGTTTCCACTGGTCTTTATGTTGCTGGAGAAGGACAGCGCCTAGTCCGTAGCTGCTAGCATCCGCCGACACGGCTGTTGGTTTGTTGACGTCGTAGAAAGCTAGAACTGGGGCTGCCACCAGCAGGGCTTTGAGCTTCTGAAAAGCCTCTTGTTGTGCATGCTCCCACAACCACTCTGTGTCTCTTTTTAGCAGTGCATAGAGTGGCTCACCCACTGTGGACAGTTCTGGAGCATATTTTGCCAGATAGTTCACCATACCCAGAAATCTTTTCAGTTCCATTGTGTTGTTTGGCTGGGGAAAGTTCTCGATGCCCGTTACCTTTTCTGGGTCGGGTCGGACACCATCCCTGTCGATAATGTGACCTAGAAAACGAACCTGAGCTTGTCTGAACTTGCACTTACGTTCGTTTAGCTTGAGGCCTGCCTCCTCGATGACTTTCAGAGCTTTGTCTAATCGTTGGTCATGGATCTCCTCAGTTTCTCCGTCCCTTCTAGTCCTACCAGAGTCTCTGCCATTTTCCTTTGAAAAATCTCTGGTGCGCTGGTGATCCCAAAAGGGAGACGCCGGAAAGCATACCTCCCAAATGGGGTGATGAAGGTGGTGAGCATTTTACTGTCCTCATGCAACGGCACTTGATAAAACCCACTAGCTGCATCCAATGAAGTAAACACTCTTGACCCTGCGAGTCTAGGTAGTATTTCCTCAACAGTAGGTAGCACATACTTTTCACGTTTTAAGCCTCCGGAGATCTGCACAACAACAAACCTCCTGCTTGTTTGGTTTGAGGACAGGCACCATGGCTGCACATCACTCAGTCGGTTGAGTTACCTTTTCGATGATGCCTTCAGTTTCCAGCCGGTGTAGCTCTTTCTCTACCAGAGGAACGAGTGGAAGGGGTATTCGCCTCGCTGTGTGTACCGCATACGGTTGGGCGTCGTCCTGTAGGAGTATTTTCACTGGCTCAGTATTCAGCAGTCCTCCTGACCTGAAAACACCAGTCAGTTCATTCACTCTTTTCACAAGTCCCATGTTAACAGCTTCATGATGACCCAAAAGACAGCTGACTCTCCCTCTAATGACATAGGCTTTAAATGAGTACACCTTTTCTTTGTACTTTGTCGTAGCCTGAAACAACCCCATGCAGCTGAGATCCCCCCCTGGACCAACCAAGCATGTATCTGGTGGGTCGAGCTCTGTGGTGGGTCGAGCTCTGTTTTTGGCTTCATCATTTTAAATGTTTTTAGGTTAATAACTGTGGCGTCTGCACCAGTGTCTATTTTAAAAGCTATTGGGACGCTGTGCACCTCCAGATTAACTGACCAGTCTTCCTGGCTGCTTATTTTCCCATTAACTTCACCCAAAAAATAAGGCTGCTTCACCTCCTCAGTGACTTCTCTCACTTGTTTTGAGTGACACGCACGCTCCCAGTGTCCCTGTCTGTGACACTTATTACACTTGCTCTTGAGTGCGGGGCATTTATTAATGTCTGAGTGTTTGGGTTTTCCACATCTCCCACAGCTCTCTGATTTTTGTGCTGTTTGGTGGTCGCTTCCAGCCTGCCACTGTCTGTGTCGTCCGCTCCTCTCCACGTGTGGGCCGCTGTGACGACGCAGCATGTTCACGTGAGCCTCGTGTGGGTTAGACTGAAGACTGACTTGTTTAGTAATCTCCTCTGCCTGCCGCGCTTGTTCAATAACTTCAGTTAATGTTAGGTCTGCTTTCAGCTGAAACCTGCGGGACAGTTCTTTATCTTTGATGCCCACCACCAGACGGTCTCTGATGTGCTCATCACGTTTGTCTCCAAACTCGCAGTGCTCTGCTAGCTCGTACAACACTCGAATGTACTGTTCTGCCGTCTCTCCTGGCGACTGGCTGCGCTGATAGAAACAGGCTCGCTCGTGTATAACATTACGGCGAGGGATGAAGTACTCATCAAACTTCTTAAGAACAGCTTCAAGGTTTTTAGTTTCCTCTTCGTCAGCAAAGTTGAACGAGCTAAATATCTTTTCAGCTTCGCTCCCCATAGCATAAATGAGTGAACTCACTTGTGTTTCTCCATTGTCCTTATTTAGCTTCGATGCTAACCGGTAGCGCGAAAATCTCTGTTTCCACTCCGGCCACTCGGCAGGACAGTCAAACTTGAATTCACTCGGTGGGTTAAACTTCGCCATCACGATTCTTCCTTTTAGGCACTTCTTACACCATGTAATGTACTTTCTGGTACATAAATATAGATGACGAAGAGGATGTAGGTCGTCTTCACACCACGTACTTTATTGAACCAAGACTGAACAAAGACGGCTCATTCCCCGCTCGGGAAAGCCCCTAACAGCAGTACCCAGCATGCTTTGCGCATGCACTCTTAAAGTGACAGTACACTTATATACCATTCATTACAGAAGGTATTATTAATATGAGATAAAAGAATGTCATGGTTGATATTCTTGATATTCATTCATTCATTCATTCAACCTTTATTTATACAGGCTAGCCTCGTTGAGCCACGGGGACTCATTTACAAGAGGGACCTGTCTCACTCATACCGTTTTTGGACTGTGGGAGGAAACCGGAGCACCCGGAGAAAACCCACGCATGCACAGAGAGAACATGCCAACTCCACCCAGAAAGGCCCCTGGACCGGGATTTGAACCGGGGACCTGCTCGCTGAGAGGCAGCAGCTCTACCAGTATATTACGGAAGGAAAGAGTGCTAATGCTACTAGCTTCAGTTAGCTTCATGTATATTAGCTCTGGAGCTAATGTGAAAGCTGAGTAATATCTTCATTCTCCTCTTTGTCAACGGGCTCCTCAGATTAAATGGCTAAACGTCAGATAATTTCCCAAATTAACGTTGAAGCTGAATCTGCGCCAAAGTAACCGTTCATTTACCAGAATGCATGGTAATATAAATAGCAACGTCCATGTGTCCGTTTTTTTGTTGTTGTTGTAAAAACTCCACAGCCTACAGTATATTTTTCAACCCTATTTTTTAAAATAGCTGAAATATATATTTTTTAATCAACTAAAGTGTTTTGTTCCAACTAGTCGGAGCTCCCTTTAAGAAAGTAATTCTTATGCTCTCACTCTCTAACACGGTTTTTAAAAAGCAGAAAAAAAAATCCTTGAAATGTCAAAGAATCAAGTTTAAAATGTTTGTTAGACCTTCCAACTGCTTTTCAACAAAGACGTAAAAAAAGTAATTACAGCTTCAGAGGACATGTGAGATATCATCATTTGAAAGTGTGTCTGCAGTCGGCTTCATTAAAAACCTGGTTGATTCCCTGAACGATCTGCCCAAGGTCAGCGAGGATTCAGCGCCGAGCCGTCCAGTCACTGTTGTGTTAAAGGACAGAGCTGTTCCCATGGCAGCGCACGGGCTTCCGGTAGAAATAACCAATGTTCTGGTTGAAGACGCAAACGTAAAACCTGCTGCGAGCCGCATCAAAAGACTTAAAGGTAGAAGAGAACATCAGGTGAATACAGAACGACTCGGTGTCAAACACCGACATAACTCCGGAGCGTTCTGCTGCTTTTTGGTTTCAAATGAAAAACAGACGACAAACAGCTTTTCAGTGTTTGATGTGTGGATGAAGCGTTTCAGGTGGGCTTTGAATCGGAATCTGGTTTTAGACAGACTCCGCTGTGGTTAAAGCCTAAAAAAACGAGACGGAAACAGCAACAAGGATTTTTAAATCCAAAAGCAGCGAGAAGTTGTGTTCAACCTCAGGCTGAAAATGTTGCAATGTTCTGTAAAATAAAAATAATAAAAACTGAATGCAGTGATTTGAAAATGCCATTGAGCCATAATTTATTGACAAAGTGTCAGAGAACACATATCAGATGTTTAATCTAAACAATTCTGAGAAAAGATAATGACGTAATTTTGTTGGCAATAACGCGTCTATTAAAAAAATTCCAGTCCCTATAGTTTCCTAACATCCAGAACCTGAGGAGACCAGTTGTTGGTTTTTGAGGTTTCTCATTCTGGTCTGATCGAGGATTCCAGCTGTTCTACAGTCCTGGATCTTCTCTGTTAAAAGGGATCAGATGCTCTAAAACCTGTAGATTATTTTCTACACTGATAGAGTCTTTCCAGATGTGAACGCTGTCAATGCCCGAGGCACTAATGAATCTCCATACCACCAGAGAGACAAGCTTTTGAACTGCGTGTTGCTATCAGGCTGCATGGATTTGGGTCCGTCTGACCACAGAGCACTTCTGGTCCATTTTAAATGAGCTATGGTCCAGAGAAGACGGTAGCGGTCCAGGATGGTGTTCACATCTTCTTCTTTCCCTGATAGAGCTTTGAGCAGCCTCTCTGGATGAACTGTGTTTACAGACGATCTGGGGAAGTGTTCCTGAGCCCAGAACAGAACCAGACTTGGTTTTAATGCAGTGGCCCCTGAGCAGCCTCGTCCTTTGAGCGCAGGGATTTCTACAGATTCTTCTAATCTGTTCATCAGATTATGAGCTGGAGATGATGGAGATTACAATCTTTTATTCAGGAACTTTATTCTGAAATTATTCCACTAGTTTTAGACAGATGCTGAACCTCTGCCCATCTTTACTTCTAACTAATATCTAAGTCCAATGCGGTATTAAATAGAGTAAGTGACTTATTAAACAATTATGCTTTATTTACTTTATAATACACTTGTAGTCCCGCACTTAACTTATTGTGTCAATGTTTGGGGTACAGCATGTAAAACCATAACAAAGCCTATTTTTATTCTGCAAAAAAGAGCTCTAAGAAAGAAAGCATTACTGTCACCCTTCTAATGTTCTGTTTTGTCAATTGAAATTACTTAAGTTTTATGATTTGGTGGATTATAATATTATTCTACTTATGTTTAAATCTCAGAATTGCTTGCTACCATCAAACATTCAAGCATATTTTGAAAAAAGGTAGAGTTGTTATAATTTGAAGGGAATAGATGTTTTTGTTAAACCTAAGTATAGAACCAGTTTAAAGGGTCTGTTTACTACAATACAGGGAATGGGTCTGTGGAATGGTTTGGAGGATGATGTAAAAAAGGTGAAGTCAATGTTTATATTCAAGAAAAAGATGAAAACTATTTTGTTGGAAAGATATATATACTGTAACTGATTAATGTCTATTTTGTTAAACGTGAAATTTTGATGAGTTATGTATTTTGCTGTATTATATATGAATGATTATTGTTTGAATTGATAGTTTGAATTGATTTTGTTTAAGAGGGAGCAGATATGCTAAGAAATTTTCTTCTTTTGCTTCCTTTCATTTTTTTTATTGTATTTGTGTTTTTAATGGAAATGAAATTAAATAAATAAATAAAATAACTGTGTCTGTTTAGACCCAGTCCTCTGACTGACCTGATGATAATGTGGATAATTAAACCTCATTAGTTACTAAATGTTCCTCCAGCTGGTTCTGATCTGAACCTCTGACTGTTGCAACCTTTTGTTGCTCCTGGAACTACTTTAACGTCAAATTAAAAACTATTACTAATTTCTCAGTTTAAACATTTTATATATTTACTAAATCAACTGAATACTGTTTTCATTTAAATTTGTCTGTTTTCGTCACTAAAACATTACGTTTATAAATCCACGTTCTCCCTTTTGTCTGTGCAGGTTTTGTGAGTCTCCTTGCAGCGACCCTGATTCACCTGGCATCCGTGGGCGGGGCAAACGGATGCGGATGGCCCTGGCAGAGCGGCCTTTCATTGAGCCGTCATCAGGTGCCAAACTCAGGGGTCTTTCTCACCACCGGAGTCGTGGCGGCGGCGTGGCAGGAACCGCCTCGTCCATCCACAACAAAGGTCGGCGGGGCAGCCTGAACCTCATCAACAGCAGTTGCAGAGCTCCTCAGTCCTTTTTCACTGTGGATGAGGTGAAAGCTTCAGGCTCTGCTCTCTCTTCCGGGAAGAGGAAGAACAAGCCGCCAGTGGATCTGGACCTCAGTCTCGCCGCTCCGGATGACATTAAAAATGGAAATGGGAAAAGGATCCGGGCAAAGTCCCGAAGCGCCCTGTCTACACCTCTGGGCAAATCTGACCCCTCGTCCATGGATCCAGGAGGAGGGTGTGCTTCTTCACCTCCTCCACCCATCCTCATCGACTGCCCACACCCAAACTGCACCAAACGCTACAAGCACATCAATGGCCTGCGCTACCACCAGACCCACGCCCACCTGGAGGCTGAGAAGCCTGAGCTTGGACCCATGAAGGACGGGGACAGTGAAGACCGACTGTCAGACTGCGAGGATACCATCAACAATGAGACCTACGAGCTCCCAGAGAACAGCACAAATTCCACGCACTCCTCTAAGAAATCTGCTCCTCTCTACAAGGTGACCACTGTGGGGTCTCCAAAGAACCGACGGTTACTCCTCAGTACTGACCACAGCCCCACAGCCAACTCTAAAACCAGGAGAACCTCACTGCTAAAGGATGGTCTCATTGATGATCTCAGCAACCTGCCCATCATCTCCAACATGACCGTGGTTTTAGAGAACTGCATGGTCCCAGACCGGAGCTCTTCAGTGGAGATGCCCAAACTGGAAGCAGAAGGGCTGATTGAAAAGAAGGGAGGACTGTACGACAAGGGCAAGAAGGCTAACGGGAAGGTGGACAAGTTGTCCAAGTCAAGAACCAACCGGCCCATCGCTCCAGCTCCCGCTCCGCCAAAGTTGATAGCCATACCCAACCCAACGCATCCAACCAGCTTGGCAGAGGTTGTTACCCCACATCAGCCCTCTCCCATGGCAGCTGTAGGCCTCACCAGTAAAAACATGGCCCTGAAGCCCATCAAACCAAAGCTTAGCATTGTTGTGGAGCCAACCCTTGTTAAAGCCACCACGGTCACTTGCAAAGAGACACGGAAAAAAGAAAAACGTAAGCTGAAGGACAAACATAACAAAGATGCACCAAACAGGACACCTACCGGCGACAGTGGTGGAATCAAAATGGATGATGGACCTAAAATGGGTGTGAAGGAAATCTCTGGGAGTCTTTTGAAGGAGCACCTCAGTAAGCAGGACCTAACGAATGGCTTCGCAGAGAGCCAGGAGAGCAGGATGGCCAGCATCCGAGCAGAGGCCGACAAGGTCTACACCTTCACCGACAACGCCCCCAGCCCCTCCATTGGCAGCTCATCACGAATTGACTCTACCAGTGGTTGCTTAGCAACAGGAGACGGCAGCAAAAACAACAGCCCCGCCTACTCCGACATCTCTGATGCCGGGGAAGATGGCGGATCTTCCGAATGTCGGTCAGACGGGCTCAGATCTAAATCAGGCTCCTCCTCTTCCTCCGAGGTGAGCTCCATTTGTAACCATGGTAATCCTGGTAAAACCCCTCCCACAGCTTCTGCC
>JBBPBX010032056.1:19981-34127 GCA_038048925.1 Garcialebias charrua | reverse complement strand
GGGGCAAATGAGGGTGGAGACAGGTGTGGGTGCTTCACCAATCCCACCCACATTTTGATGTTGTCGGTATCGGGAGTTGAACCAACGATCTTCCGATTGCAGGCATACTTTACCACCACTCAACATACATACAGAATTATTATTATTTTTCACATTTTTATTTATTTTGCTTTTTTGATGTTTTCAAATATTTTATTATTAAATTTTTATAATCTGTTTTTTTTATTTCAGTAAATTGTCTTTATTTTCTACAAAAAAGGCACTATTAAGGTTATTATTATTATTATTGATATGAACCCCTTTGCCATCAGAAATAAAGTTGCATTTTTCAAATTAAATAAAGATCCACAGTGATTTTCTTACAACACGATTATTGAGCCTTACTGTTTTCCCTCCTGAGAACTGTACCTTTGGGTGCTGAAATAAAACCCTTTTTATACAGTGTCGATAAAAAATGTGTTCAAACCATACAGCATCCCTGGAGTGGCAGAAGAGCTCAAGTCATAATTATATTTATAAATTGCCCACATATTTTCAATCTTTAACTAATTTGCTGTTCATTTGTCAGCAACTAGGAAACCAAATTAGTGAACACAACTACACACTAAGACCTTTAGTATATATTACACACATTAATGATAAGGCTCCTTTTTTCACTGTCTTTCTTCATTGTTTTTTTTTTACATTTTTTATCTCTTCTAAATCTCACACTGAAGACCTCAGCCCATTTCCCCACCTCAAGCCATACCTTCTCGGGAAAGAAGGCAAGAAAAACGTCCTCTCTCTGCAGCTCATAATGAGGCTATGTGAAGCATCCATTAGCATAGTCAGTGTCTGCAGCCTTATAGTATACTGGGGCATTATGTTCAGTGACGTTTTTACTCCTGCATCTATTCTGTGAGGGCTACATAATATAGTACAAGGAAAAAACATAATTTATTAAAGGAACACAAATTTAGCTTTTTATTCAAATGAGCACATCCAAAGAGAGCAGAAGCCAAAAAGAAAAAGAGAAAAAAGAAAAGAGGTTGGGGAATTACCTGTAGAAGAGTAATTATATTCAGAGGAGCTTGTTCAGGGAGCTTTGTTGTTTTTGTCGTCTTTTACAGAATGGAGGTAGGAGCTTTTGCGGCTCAGAGCAGTGACATGGCTTCCTCTTCAATCTTCCAAAGTGCATCAGACTAAATGATTGACAGTGACTCTAACCACATGGAGCCTGAGGCAAATTTACATGAGATGAGACTTCATACATCTGTTGCTGATCTGCTTGTACAACTCATAATGTTTTTTTTTTCAAGAAGAGTTTTGTCTGTTATGCAAATTGTAGTACACTGAAACAGTAAATGCAGAAAAAATATGCAAGTACACTGGTCAGTTTGTACCTTCAACCAATGATCACACATCATTAATGATCACCCACACCTTTTGTATAAAAATAAGCCGTCTACCTCTGGTCTTTTAGTACCCACTTCTGCACACTTCATACTCCTCTTTGTCCTTGTTATATGAAGAGAAAAGTTTATCCACACAGCTTCGATGTAAGATGTATACCGTATTTTCCGCCACCCTATTAGTCCAAATATGTCTAATAAAGAGGAAAAATCCATAAATACGTTGCTTTGCCGTTTAAGTCGCATCTATTGTGCATCACCGCTGACAACCCGAAAATACTGCCCGGTATTGTGTCAATATTTGATTGGCTGTGTGCACGGAAGGACTTTAACAATGATTTAACAAGATTAACACTTAAAAAGAATTATTTGTTTGGGCGAAATAATAGCAAAGGTGAGTGTCAGCCTAACTTTTCCTTAATACTTTAAATGCACTTTGACGGTCAAGTCAACTGGATTTCAAAAGCCAATACAGTACGCGGAAACAGGCACGTGCATGGGAGGACTTGCTGTGCATTTCTTTGAAATTTAACACAATAACCACCTAAAGCAATTATTTGTTTGCTCAACATTACAGCAAACGTGTGTCTCAGTTGAACTTTTACTTAATAAATGCACTTCAATAGTCAAATTAGCTGCATTTTGCCGGCACAGCAAAATTAATCTGATTTGACGGTTGCTCCAGGCAAGCTGGACAAAGGCCGCAGGCTGTGGCAAGCTGATTGTGTCATTAATAGCCACTTTTGCCTATTACCTGACACAACGGCATGCCATACTACTCGAGTGCCATATAGCAGATGAAAATGCTAGTGTTCAATACTGTATTTTCAGTCTTAATGAATGAAAATGGTCATATCTTAGCCAAAAGTTGGTTTATAAATATGGGAAAAAATCCATAAATGTGTCACTTCGGTGAATAAGTTGCAGGGCATGCAAATTATGCAAAAATACTGTGACTTATAGGCTGAAAAATATAGTACTGGTAGTAGATATTTCCACAATGCCTTTATGCGTGACTCACCACAAGAAAGCAGTTTAAAGCTTTTAACAGGTGGCCCAGTTTCTCATGTAAAATGGATGGTAAATGGACTGTACTGTACTTGTATAGTGCCTTTCTATTTTATCGAGATACTCAAAGTGCTTTACACTAACATCTGTGTCCTCATTTACCCATCCATACAGCACTCTACTAGATATCTACAAAACTAATTGAACAAATCATTCTAAAGAGACTAATCAGAGCTTTATCACATTCATGCACCGACGGGACACACATAGGCAATGAGGGGTTCAGTGTCTTGCCCAGGGACACTTCGGCATGTGACTGCTGGTGGATCCAAACCACCAACTCTTGCATTGGAGGACGACTGCTCTAACCACTTAACCACAGCTGCCCCACTCAGCCACAGCCGCCCCGAACAAAACAAACAAATACTAAACAGACAGTCATAGTGTTCAGTTTTGCCTCAGAGCAGCCACCAATATAAAAGAGCAAATCTATGCAACTTTTATGGAGACAAGTCAAAACATAGTAAAAAAAAAAATAGAAACACTGAAGTACTGATCAATTCATACAAAAGTAAAACTCTTACAATCATTAAAGTGCTCATTGTTAGGAGTTACAAATTGTGCTTTTTCTTAAAAATAATGAGACTGTGGCATGTTTACTTTCTCATCGAGCTTATTCAAAATCTGTGGTCCTCTGCACACAGCTGGTACATTTTAAAATTGTTTTCTTTTCCCAGGTAATTTGTTCTTTATTCCTGGTTGTGTAGGCGTGTATAGGAAGGAAGATGGGAATGAGGTCACACAGTTTATTGTCAAAGTCTGTTTCAATTATTTTATTTCTTGTGTTTTTCTTTTCATTTTATTCCCTTTGTGGTTTATGTTTTATTTGCATGTCTTTTGAGATCTTTCCAGTTTTCATGTGTTTCACTTGTCATCGGTTCAAACCCCCACCCCATTTTCCCCCTTCATTCAATCAGCTCCAGCTCCTCCCAATCTCACCTGATCCTCATCGTCTCCCCAGGTGTTTGTCATTTCTTACTCATTTGTGTCCTGTTATAATCAGTCTCTTGTCTTCAGTTTCTCATACTGACATTAAGTTAAGAGCCGTTCATGTTCCTTCCCTCTGTGTATTCAAGTGTGTATTTACTTAGTGAGTACTGTATTTTGCTGCCTCATCAGCTGTTTATTTCATTTTTGTAAATACACTAGTTTTCTTAGCACGGTTGTGCAGTTGATAGAGCTGCTGCCTCTCAGTGAGCAGGTCCCTGGTTCAAATCCCGGTCCGGAGTCGCAGGTTTGTTTTTTTTTTTGCATAATTTACATGCCCAGCGACTTATAGCCTGAAGGGACATATTTATAGATTTCCCCCCATATTTATAAACCATTTCTTTCACTGAGATATGACCATTTTCATTTATTCTAACTGAAATATTTTTTTTAGAAGTACCACTTTCAGCCACTTGGTGACAGCAGAGTAGTAATAGCGGTATGGCATGCCATTGTATCATGTAATAGGTAAACGTGGCTATAATGACAAAATAAAAAAAACTTTGACAAAAACAACTGGAGTTTATTATACTTTATACTTTTTTCTTTCACTTGTTTTAATTTACCATGTCCTGGATGACTGAGAATCTTCACCAGCTATTAATGCTTGCCAGCTTGCCATAGTCTTCCCACCTTCATTCTGCTCGCTGCTTGGAACCGTCAAAACAGCTGCACCGCCCCAGCGAAATGCAGCTAATTTGAACATTAAAGTGCATTTATTAAACAAATGTTAGACTGAGACATACCTTTGCCATAATTTCGAGCAAACAAATAATTATTTAGGTGCTTGTCTTGTTAATTTTCAGAGAAATGAGCCATGTTCCTTCTCCTTTTTTTCTTCCTTTGCACATTCAAGGAGCACCGAGGCAGTGAAACTATTTTTGAAATACAGCTGATTTGATAATTAAAGTGCATTTATTAAGCAAATGTTATACTGAGACACACTTTTGCGATAATTTCGAGCAAACATATTTTTTAGGTGGTTATCTTAATAAATTGATCAATAGCTATTGCTCTACAGCTTTTGTTGGAGCAGTGCGCAGTCGAGTGTGACGCAGCCGGGATGAGGATCAGTTCTTTCAAATCTGAGGCCATGGTTTTGAGCTGGAAAAGGGTAGAGTTAGCCTGGCCCTCGCCTTCCTGCACAGCTCCGCTCAATTCTCATTTCCCTTCACTGCACAGTCTGGGATTCCTCCCATAGACAACGATTTCTCCGGCCGATTTTTGACCGGACCAATCAGAGAGCAGAAGGCGGAGTTTTGAACGACGTCGACTGACGTCGTCATTCAAAATGGCTGCCGCCACGAAGGAATTTTCATCAAAACAAGGTAAAAAACTATTATTTCTCTGCTGATAAAAAATATATTTTTTAGCTGACGTTATATCAGAAGTGTTCCTGAGCAATCAGAGAGCAGAAGGCGGAGTTTTGAACGATGTCGACTGACGTCGTCATTCAAAATGGCTGCCGCCACGAAGGAATTTTCATCAAAACAAGGTAAAAAACTATTATTTCTCTGCTGATAAAAAATATATTTTTTAGCTGACGTTATATCAGAAGTGTTCCTGAGCTTAACAGTTCCTAAATCAATTCACGAAATGGTCAAATCTGCTGGATTTAAATAGTTTCGGTTTGACATTTTCCAAACAGCCTCGGGTGCGCTACGAAAATAAATGATAAAAAATCGAATTTTATCTCAAATGTTTTATCTAGGCCAACAGTCAGTAAATTAGAGCCATATAATTACACACTGGTGGCAGAAAAAATATCCACCGAGTGGTTTCTGAGCTATTTATCTGAATAGCCTGGACCTCGCCAGGCTAAACTAACAAAACTCCACCTTCTGTTCTCTGATTGGTCCATTCAAAAATCTCCAGGAGAAATTGTTTTCAATGGGAAGAATGCCAGACCCTAGTCCAAAGCAAAGTGAAGGACAGGGTCTGGTTACAACCAGGCTAGGGTAGAGTGCTCTCTCAAGGTTGGGGAGGAGGTCCTGCCCCAATTGGAGGAGTTCAAGTATCTCAGGGTCTTGTTCATGAATGAGGGAAAAATGGAGCGAGATATTGTTAGGCGGATAGGTGCTGTCTGCAGTGAAGCGGGTGCTGTACCAGTCTGTCGTGGTGAAGAGAGAGCTGAGTCAAAAGGCAAAGCTCTCAATTTACCGATCGATCTAGGTTCCCACCCTGATCTATGGTCATGAGCTTTGGGTTGTGACCGAAAGAACGAGATCTCGGATACAAGCGACCGAAATGAGTTTTCTCCACAGGGTGTCTGGGCTCTTCCTTAGAGATAGGGTGAGAAGCTCGGTCATCTGGGAGAGACTCATGCCCCTTTTCCACTAGGTGGCGCGGGTCGGTTGTGACGTCATATTTGCGTGCCAAACGCGCGTTAGACAGCATTTCCACCTCACATATGTGCCGCGCCGCACCAAGATTCCGGACTGATTTCAGAGCAGGGTTGAGGCTGGCTGGAAGCGAGCCGTGGGGAGGAGGCTGGACTGAGTTTGAGGAAGTGGCTGCCGCAAGGGAGCAAAGACGGAAGGACTTTACAAGATTAACACGGTAAAAACAATTATTTGTATTTAAAATTATAGCAAAGATGTGTCGTAAGCCAAACTATTCCTTAATAAATTCACGTACTGGTCAAAACGGCAGGATTTTAAAAAGTAGTTTCGCCATGTGCACGCGCGCGCGCACGTGAGCCGGCTTTATTTCTATATAATGTAGCTAAATAAACGCTTTAAAATATATATTTCATAGCTGACGTTATATCAAGAGGGTGCTTGAGCTGAACAGGTCCTTAATAATTTCATGTTGTGGTCAAATCAGCTGGATTTAACAAAGTAGGTCGACACATGCACATCACATGCACGCGCGGGTGGGGTCGATCGGCGTTCTTTCTTTTAAATGTAGCTAAATAAAAGCTTAAAAAATATATTTCATAGCTGGCTTTATACCACGAGGGTTCCTCAGGTGAACAATTCCTTAATAATGTCACATTAGCCGTGTTTCCATCAAGGTTTCTAGGTGCGCATTTTGAAGTATCGCAGCAGAAAAGCTTAATGGAAACGGCAAAATACGAAGTTACTTCCTGAAATTCGCCAAAAAGTTTATACGCTCGCTTGAGGTGGTTTTTGGGAGCTGCGAAACCGAGCAGCTGCGCAAAACGACAGATGGAAACACATTTGCCGACTCGTGCTGCCGTAGCGCACATTCACGTCACGTGACTGATCAGCTGTTTCCGCTCCGAACAGCATGTAACTCGCTAAAACTAGTTGGCATGACAGAATAAATACAACTCGCCCGATAGCAACACGTACCTGAAATATTCTCTCCATTTTGACGAGATGTGTGGCCGGGTTCTGTTGTCAACCGCTACTTCCTGTTTACTCTCTGGTTTACTGTAGACATGCGCAGTGCTGACGTCTGACGTAATGACGCTGACGTCTGACGTAATGACGCTGTGCGCGGCTTGGAAGAAGCGCTTCAAGCCAGCAGATGGAAACACTTCTGATCTGCATTAATTTGTATTTACATATTTGCGAGGTAGCTCAAAATTCGAAATGAAAATGGATGGAAACAGGGCTATTGTGGTCAAAGCAGCTGGATTTAAATTGATTTGTTTTGACTAATTCCAAACCTGTCACATGTGCTACGAAAATAAATTATAAAAAAAAATCGAATTTTAATTCAAATAACTCCAACAGCTTACAGTGTGTACATGAACATCTTGTGATTACACTGTGTTAGTTTGAAAAATATCTGCTTTGTGGTTTCTGAGATATAAGATATGTGTTAAATACTAGTAGAAAAAATAAAAGCTAGGTCGACACATTTATGTCTATAAAAAAATCGAATTTTAATTATTAATAATAATAATAATAAATTCAATTTATACCGCACTTTTCATTAATAAAAATCTCAAATTCAAATAATTTAATAATAATAATAATAATTCAAATAATTCAAATAACTTCAACAGCTTACAGTGTGTACATGAACATCTTGTGATTACACTTTGTTAGTTTGAAAAATATCTGCTTTGTGGTTTCTGAGATATTTGATATATGTATATAAATCTTACATATATCTTATAAAATATATCTACATATAAAACCGTTTCTAGACTGAATTACCGGTAACCATGTTTTTCTTTTTTTACAGTTAAGAGAAGAAGTCAACACCAGAATTTATCAACTTGTGTCTTCTGGAGGAAGCCCATGAGACAACAGGAAAAAAATCATTTAGGTGGATGCAGTATTTATTTTTGTGCTTTTTTCACTTCTTAGTTTTCATAATAAACATTTTATTTCTTAAGTGGTGTCATTGAACAATAATTTCCTAAACATATTTTACAATGTTAAGTGTGTACAGTATAGTGTTTGTTTAAAAACATACTGGAAGTTAAGAATATTTTCCATTTGCATTTGACCTTTAAAGAATCATAAGAAAAATTATTTAGATTTGAACAGCCCTCCATCCATCCATCCATCCATCCTTCCTGATGTCGTGTCATGGGTAGTGCAGCAGCTTTTCTCAGGATGCACAGACGTCAACATGAACCCATCCATCCATCCATCCTTCCTGATGTCGGGTCGTGGGTGCAGCAACTTTTCCCAGGATGCACAGACGTCAACATCAACCCATCCATCCATCCATCCATCCATCCTTCCTAATGTCGGGTCGTGGGTGCAACAGCTTTTCCAAGGATGCACAGACATCAACATCAACCCCGATGAAGCTGTTCTTGGATGCCCAAACGAGTTTCCTGATCAACAAACATTTAATTATTAATACTTTGTTTTTACGTTTAAAGAAACACGCTTTTAATGTTTAAGGGACAGTTTAAACCAAATTATCCATTTGCATTTGACTTTGAATTATCCCTGACAAAATATTACCGTTTAAATTTAATGAAATACTAACCTTTAATATTACAGGGCCAATTGAAACCTAATTAATTCCTAATCTGTACCTTACTGTAAAAATAGTTTAACTGATTACAGGGCAGTGCGATCGATGTGTTAAGCAATGTTAACAGGAACCTTGTGCATATATGAGAATAATCTTTATTATAAAGAAACAAAATGGAAAACACATGGGTTTAAAACAAGCTGAAAAGGCAATAAAGTAAGATTAGAGCATTAAATAGCTCAAGGGACATTACCGCCAACAGGTGGTGAGACAAGGTCCTGCAGGGTGTTCTTCTTCTAACGTTTAGTGGTGGCTAGTAAATAGCTTGAGGTAACACTACCGCCACCACATGGTAGGACGTGGTAGGACGAGTGAGATTCTACACCCCGCCCACAGAAGGGCTGCAGTAGTGAATGGAGACAAACCTACATGTGAGCCGATCCGAACTGAACCAGACCGGACCAGACAGATCCGCTCTGGGTCGAGCGAGTGGAAAAGGGGCATCAGAGAAGAACTGCTGCTTCTCCACATCGAGAGGAGCCAGTTGAGGTGGCTCGGGCATCTGGTTAGGATGCCTCCCTGGTGTGAGGTGTTTTGAGCACGTCCCACCATCAGGAGACCCAGAGGAAGACCCAGGACACACTGGAGGGACTATGTTTTTGACTGGCCTGCGAACGCCTTGGGATTTCCCCGGAGGAGCTGGCCTAATGCTGCATTCACACCTAACAGCGTTTCAACGGCAGGAGCGTCCAGCTTACATGCAAAGTCAATGGGGGACGCGCTTCCAGCCGCGTCTTGGCGTCGGGCGTCACGTCACGTGCGTGTTGAGCGTGCTGGAAAGCGTTTTTCCGTGCACGTGAACCCGCGTCAGCCTCCAAAGCACTCCTTGATCCAGCTGAAGATTTCGCGGTTCAAACGTTCAAACGCCGTTCAACTCTCCCTGATTGGTTGATCAGGGAGAGTCGGGGGGAGAAGAGAGGGGGTCAGGGGGAGAGTCCCTATGTGACGACGCGAAACCAGTGACGCGGAAACGATTGCGCAACTATGTGACGTATTGTTTGTGGGACACAGAAAAAACCCGCGGAGTCATGGACTATGGAAGAGAAACTCATTGTAGCTGTGTGTTCGCGACAACTCCTTCACGACCAGTCAAGTCTGCTCCACAGGGACAGAGATAAAAAGCTCCTCGCCTGGCGGAGTGCTGACTCGGTATACCGGTAAGCTCCTCCCACACACCCAGCAGCAGTTTCGCGTTCTGGCGTTCAGGTCTGGACACAAAGTGCGTCCACTTGCGTGCGTGACGAGCTTTTTGGAAGTTGAAACGCTGTTCGGTCTGAATGCACCATAAGTGGCTGGGGAGAGGGAAGTCTGTGCCTCCCTAAGATGCTACCCCGGCGAACCTACCCCATATAAGTGGAAGAAAATGGATGGATGCATTTTGTTACATTTTAAAGAAATGCAGCGGCTCATCCATCTTCACGTGCGCGCTTCGCAGCATTGAGGCAGCAAAAACCATTTTTGAAATTCAGCTGATTTGACCATTAAAGTGCATTTTTTAAGGAATAGTTCAACTGAGACACACCTTTGCTATAATTTCAAGCAAACAAATAATAGTTTTGAGGCGCTTATCTTGTTAAATTTGCATAGCAACTCTTGCATGCACGCGTTTACCTCTGCATATTGGCTTTTGAAATACAGCTGATTTGACCATTAAAGTGCATTTATTAAGCAAACGTTAGACTGAGACACACATTTACTATAATTTCCAGCAAACAAATAATTGTTTTTAATCTGTTAATCTTGTTAAATTATTATTGAAGTCTTCACATGTATGCTCCCACAGCCATCATTTGGCGGTTCTAAAAAGTGAACAGCCTATAGAAAAACAACATTAAGGATTCCCAGGAATTGCGTAGAGCCCTAGGATAGAACTTTAGGGACCACATGATTAATGGATTTGAAAAATGATTTGTGGTTGTTTACCAAAAAAAAAAAAAAACTGATATCTTTCAAACAGAAAACTACTGAAATCAATCTAATGCTACACATCTGGTGCCATAATATTGAACAATGCCCCAAAGACTCATCTCTGCCTGATGCCCTCAACAAGTTTTATGCACGCTTTGAAGACCCAAACAGACCAACCAGCACCAGACTCACCTGACCACCGGATGAAGAGCGTCTCAGCGTGACCGTAGCAGAAGTGAGGACTTTCAGGAGGATCAACCCTCACAAAGCAACCGGACCAGACAACATCCCCGGGAAAGTGTTGAAAGAATGTGCTGATCAGCTCTGCAATGAGCTGGCCGACATCTTCAACACCTCACTTGCCCTGGAAACAGTTCCCACCTGCCTGAAGACCGCCACCATCATCCCAGTCCCAAAATGCTCCACAGTGACTGGTCTGAATGACTATCGGCCAGTGGCCCTCAACCCGATAGTTGCGAAATGCTTTGAAAAACTGGTCATGACCCACATCAAAACATCCATCAACATGAACGAGGACCATCATCAGTATGCTTACCGTGAGAACCGATCAACAGAGGACGTCATCTCTTCTGTAGTCCACACTGCTCTCACCCACCTGGAACAGAAGGACTCATACGTCCGTATGTTCTTTGTGGACTTCACATCTGCTTTCAACACTATGATCCCCCAAACTCTGATGGACAAACTATCCACACTAGGACTTAGCCCCTCCATTTGTAACTGGGTCCTAGACTTTTTAACAAACAGACCACAGTCAGTGAGAATCCACAACGTCTCCTCCTCCACCATAACCCTCAGCACTGGCTCTCCTCAAGGATATATGTTGAGCCCTCTCCTGTTCACTCTGCTCACATTGTGCAGCCACTCATTCAGGCTGTCATATTGTAAAGTTTGCAGATGATACAGCTGTGGTGGGATGCATTACAAACAATGAGTCCAGCTACAGGCAGGAGGTGGAACACCTGCAGAGCTGGTGAAAGGACAACAACCTTCACATCAATGTGAAGAAGACAAAGGAGATGATTGTGGACTTCAGAAGGAACAAACAAACCCACTTCCCACTGAACATAAGAGGATCTGCGATGGAAGTGGTCCAGCTACAAGTACTTGGGTGTACACATCAATGATAACCTCAGCTGGACCAACAACACCACCAGCCTGATCAAGAAAGGTCATCAGTAGCTATGTTTACATGGACATAAGTAATTAGATCAAACGGCCGATTGGATCAAAAGTGCGTCATGTAAACACCCTGGTCGGGTTATTTTTTGTGCATTCGGCGTGATCCGACCTAATTTGCGATCCGTTCGAAACGGGTGGTTTACGCCGATCCGTAGCCTGATATGTGCGCATGTAAACACATATTCTGTTCCTTTTATCGGACCGTGCAAAACTGTCCTGACTGCGCATGTGCGCTGCGCGCGGCAGCGCACCCCTCCCCTCCTTTCCCAGCGCTCTCATACTGCGAATAGAAAAGACTAAAAGCATGCGTTGCTTGCCTGTAGCTCTATCAGGGAGTGCAGTAGTGCAGTAACAACTCCATCGCCGTCATTACAATCTGGCCGGGTCCAATTTTTGCGCATCTGTTTACTTTTGTCCCGGAAGTAACTTCTTCTTCTGTGGTTTTCACGAAAGCAACTTCCTCTTTTTTTTTTTTTAAAGGGGAGTGTACCACTCTGCGCATGTCTGTTCTTCTGGTCAGAATAAAAGCCTGCTGCATGTAAACGCTCGTCTTGAACGGATTGTGCCCATGTAAACAGTACTATCTAATTATGCAATCAGAGCACATTTCAATCCGGTCACAAAATTGTGCCCATGTAAACATAGCTAGAGACTACTTCCTCAGACGGCTGAGACGAGCTGGTCTGAGCAGCCCAGTCCTCACCTCCTTCTACAGGTGTGCAGTGGAGAGCATCCTGTGCTCCAGCATCAATGTGTGGCATGGAGGCTGCACAGCTGCAGAAAGAAATGCTTTGCAGAGAGTGGTGAAGGTTGCACAGAAATCTGTTGGAGTCAGTCTCCCCACCATCACAGACATCTAAACCTCCAGATGCAGAAAGAGGGCCACCTGCATCATGTGAAAGACCCCACTCAACCAGCACACACACTTTTTGCCCCACTCCCCTAAGGACGGAGGTTGAGGAGCATTAAGTGTAGAACCACTAGACTGAGGAAAAACTTCTACCCTGAGGCTGTTAGACTCATGAACAAATAACTAGAATAATCACTGCAAAAGATCACATCATGTTGCTGCTGATCTGTTTCATGTTGCTGTTTTTCATTTGTGCCCATCTGCTCATACAGACTCATGTTCATGCTGCTGTTTGGAGTGATGTTTTCCTAGTTCATATCTTAGATGTTATTACTGTTCTTCTCTTACATTTTATTGTTGGATGTAACTGGGACCCTGTGTACATAATCTCGTTTCATTACATGTACCACATGTGGTGCAAATGACAATAAAGATTCTCTGACTCTCTGACTCTGATAATATTGCCAATTTTGAAATAGGTTATCAAGCTTTTTGGTATAAAATGCTTTGGATAAGTCCAAAAAAATTCAAGACTGATCATCCTTTATCCATTGCATCATACAGTAGTATTATCTATGAGGTGCCATTTGTAAAGTTGCACAGGTGTATCCATTTGTATATAACTATCATTAATAAAACATGGTCCATCTTTACCTTGTTTGAGACATCGGTGTGAAGAGAGACTGGGAGTGGGCTGCTTCCACTTTTCAATTTTTGGACCACTTCTTCTATCTTATTCTGTTATCAGTATTATAGTATTACAAGTTCATAATAATAATAATAATAATAATAATAATAATAATAATAATAATAATAATAATAATAATAATAATAATAATAATAATAATAATAATAATAATGTCTTTGTCTGTCATCTGTGTATGTTTCCCATATAATATAAATACAATCAAGCTCTTTTTTTTGGAGTGCCGGTTCTCTTAAATATTCCTAATATTAAAGATCCTAATGCACCTCAGCATACATAGCATTTCATCATATAAATGTACCTTAAATGTTTCAATGTTAATAAGAGCTAGTTACATGCAAGATGCTTTGTTTTCATTCTCCAGATCAATACAGTGTTAAGAAATAGTAAAACACCACCAGTGACCTTTAGTATATAAAATTATTAATGTTAGATTTTTTTTATAAGCAAATTTAAATAAATGTAGTCATCAGAGTCTAATACAATAACCTGGAGGCTAGCGCTGGCATCCTAACTCCACAAACAAACAAAGAAAAAAACAAACTCACCAGTTCCCACTTGCAGTCAGCTGAAGGGTTTTTCACAGAGACTTCTAAAAGTTGAGCTTTCAATGATTTAAAAGTAAACCTACCTGAGCCAGCCTGCTTGAGTCTTTGCATGGCTCATTTCCCTGACAACAACAAAAAAAAAAGACCGGAAGCAAATCATCAGTAGGTACAGCTCACATTGGACGTGCCCAGGGCGCAGAAATCTGCACCCAGCATCTTCCCATTCTTTTGTAACGTAGTGGAATAACTGTGCATGCGCCATTTTTAACGAGAGTCTATGGATAAGATTTGTGCGCCGCAAGCCCGGAAATACATCACCAATCAGAAAACTTTTTTTGAAACAAACAATATAACTCATCATTACTTAGAAAATATTTATCCTACACAACTAAAAACATATGCATGTATGCATATATTTCGAAGTATTTTTATTTTATAATTTCATTTTTTTTTTAAGTCTTCAATGTAAAATGGTGAATAGCTCCAGAAGTTCCAGTGGGACGGCACCCTAGCG
>JBBPBX010032055.1:0-20941 GCA_038048925.1 Garcialebias charrua | reverse complement strand
ACTACAGGTCTCTAACATCGTGTAATGAACACGTGCGTGTAACAGCGTTTGAGTCTCCGTGGGGGTAAATATGAACTTACAGGTTTCCTCAGTCCTTCGTGCAGTCATTTTGATTGTGTTCACTGAAAAACATCCGCAGTTAAACTCAAAACGAGGCTTTTCTTTCGTAACGATCCGAACACAGAGGAAATGAAACAGAAACTCGCTTGAATTGTTTGTTTCCGCCTCAGTGGTCACGTGACCACGTGTTTCTCTGCAGCGACCTTTGACCATTTTTCAAAACTCAAACTAGTTGAAGTCATCTTAACTATTTAACTAAAACTCCTTGAAATCATTCGAAGTCGATCATTATTTATTGACTGAATTCAGAGCATTAGTTAGAATAGTTTCCTTCTATTACATGTACCATGTTTTACATGATTGTTGTATGAAATTAACATTAAAATATAAATTATATGAAGTTAGTTAAGATACTAAATATAAGTTGTGCCACAGATCCAGTTGTGTTTGCTGTTAATTCCCCGTACCCCGGTAGGTTTTTCCCCCCGGCTGTGAGCAGCTGTTAGATGTAAACAATGGGTGATGGGCAGAGCGCCCTCTAGTGGTTGATAGAACTGGTGCCCACTGTTCTGATTTGTGAAACTCCTTACAGTAGTTTCTTTAAAGAAATCAATTACTGTATATTAACATGTGAAATATATGTCTGCATTTACTGATGACAATGTTAAAACTTACTCATCCTAAGATCAATAGTGTTTTTTTTTTTTTAGATTAGCTTTTTATAGATTCGGTCCCAGCAGTTCTTCCTTCGATTTCATCCTCGAATGGTCTTATTAAGTTAGTCAATTCCTACAAATATTTGGGTATCTTGGTCAATTTGCATCTCTTTTTTACACTCCAAGTTGAAAACTTGGTAAGGAAACTGAAATTATTTTTTCCAGAAATATATCCTAACTCTGAATGTCAAGAAATGCACTGTGACTTTCCTTCCCACCACTGACTATGGTGACATCATTTACATGAACGCCCCTACAAGCACCCTGCAGATGTTGCTGTCTATCATACCGTACCCAGTACCACCACTGCACCCTGTATTCACTGGTTAACTGGACATCATTAACTTCACACAGACTCTTCCACTGGTACATTTTCATCTTTAAATCACTTCTTGGTCTGCTGCCTTCATACATCTCCTCCTACACGTCTTTGGGTCAGTGCAGCTACAGCGTGCACTCTCAGGACATGATTACCTGCAGTGTTCCCTCAGTGAGGACTGAACTTGGCAAAAGGGCCTTCTCCTATTCCGCTCCTGTTTCCTGGAATATCTTGCAAAAAGATCTGAAGCTCTTGACCATGACCTCTCTAAGTGACTTCAAACATCTGTTGAGTTCCTGTGAAAAACTAATGCAGACATGTTCCTGTTCTTAGTATCTTACATTGCCTTACAATCTAGCTGTTGTTTCATTTTTTAATACAAAATTTTAATTAGTTCTTAATTCTCATGCTTTTTACGATTGTCTACTGTCATCGCTTTGTTAAAATCTCTCTGGCTTGATGGGATTAACTTGTATAAATAAAGGTTGAATGAACTCGTGCAAGTACAGGTACAGTATTTATTATATTTTGCACATCAAGACGCAACTAAATTTATAGCTGCAAACAGATACAACAGATCAGCGCAGTGCATGCAGCACTTAAATGAATGGATCACAGCTGGATGAAAAACTAAAATCAATTAGTGGGTTAACTCTTGATCATAGTGAATGAGTAAAACTATTACGGGCCAACACCATTTAATTCATCATTAGAACTGAAGAATTAATGGGTAACGATCTGGATCACCTTTTCCTTGACAGCCAGGGTATTTTGCTTAGAGAAAACAGAGATGTCTTGAAGAACATCCCAATCCAAACGACAGAGATTACCAGCAGGTATTCACGGCGAACACTTAAAACAAACCCCAACAACAGAGCTGCAGATACCAGAAACAAGAAGACTCTCGTAGCTTTTTGGTTTGCGAGTTCCTTCTCCGCAACTTTTCTCGAGTTCTCCTCCTCTTTCCTCCACAGCTCTGCAATCTTCCCCTTGAGATCCTCCCCCTGGTGATGCTTCTTGAAGTCTTCCTCCTTGCTCCTGATGGCCTCACCTCTCTCTGCCAGGATGCTCTGCTGCCTCTCCCTGGTCCTTCTTTCCTGTTCAGGATAAAAACTTGCTTGGTAGCGACTGCCTCCATTCAGGGCCAGCAGGGTGTGGATCTTCTCCATGAAGAGCACCACCTGTGTCTGGTCCTCCGGGTTTTTGTTGTTGAAGACGTGGAAGCCGCCGCTGCACTTGCGGATGAAGCTGTGGAGGTTGTCGTCGCTTTCTGTAATAACTTTGTTCATTGTTTTACCCTCCAGGCGGTCGCCATGGGTGAACAACACAATGGTGTAGTCCCACACTCTGGGGCCAAACATGGCTTCGATTAGCTTGTGAGTGTTTTCATCTTCCTCCGTCATCCTTCCTAGAGGAACCACATACACAAAAACATGAGGGCCTGGCTCCTGGAGCTTGACACGCTTGAGAATCTCTCGAACTACTTCTTCCTTGTTTCGGTCTTTCTCAAAAAGCCCGGGTGTGTCGATGACGACCACAGGCGTATCCTCAACCGAGCCAACCTCCTTTTCACAGTGCACTGTGACTCTCTTCAGCTTCATGTCAGATTTAAACACCATTTTGTTGAGGATGGTGTTCCCACTTGAGCTCTTGCCTGCTCCACTCTTCCCCAGGAGCAACATCGTCACAGGCTCTGTAAATGCAACAACAACAACAACGAACGTGAATAAGTTTCATGCCGTCATTGCAATCTCTCCAAATAAACACACTAAGACCTGGCGACTGTTTGTATGTGGTGCCCTTCCTGATGCAAGCACAGACCACCGAGCTACCACAGCCCTGCGTGTGGAGCAGAGAGCTGCTATGGTTGAAGCAGGTGTGGCTGCTACCAGGGCCGGCCCAAGGCATAAGCAAACTAAGCGACTGCTTTGGGCCCCGGGGCCACTAGGGGGCCCCCTAAGTGCAACAGATTTTTTTTTTTTAGTAACGATTTCCATGTGATTCGATTTAATCTTTTAAGTTCAGTTTTGCAAATTGTTACATACATTTACATAGTTGAACTAATTACCGGTATTCAACTTTAAATTTCTTTGTCTAAACCATTTTACGTGGTTTCATTGTTCATTTACATTATTTAAGTATTTCCTTGATGTTTTTATTTTCTTTTGTCTGTTTTTGCGCAATTTAATAAATTTTTATGCATCCAAGTTATTTTATCTGCTGTTTGTTGTTGATCTTGCGCTCCAAATTATTTTGAACATTACTGTTGCAGTCCTTTGGAACCAAAGTTAATAAACCAGATAACATTTTTGCAGTAAAATACATTGTATACTGTTGTTTTTTTTTTTTTTGTTTAGTTTTTTTCCTTTAGTTACTTTAAGTACCAAAATACACATAGGATAATGTAGCAG
This sequence comes from Garcialebias charrua, assembly GCA_038048925.1. Classification (NCBI taxonomy): domain Eukaryota; kingdom Metazoa; phylum Chordata; class Actinopteri; order Cyprinodontiformes; family Rivulidae; genus Garcialebias; species Garcialebias charrua. The sequence goes on along the minus strand of JBBPBX010032055.1, from coordinate 17,435 downwards.
GGCTGTCAGATGCAATGGGTTTATGTTAGGTCAGTGAATGATCTGATCTTCTGACTGTTGATGACAGTAATCCACATTATTATCAAAAATAGAGGGTCCCAAACCAAATTTTGCTTAGGGCCCCATGTAGGCTTGGGCCGGCCCTGGCTGCTACTGTCAGGGGAATTTATGTAAAGGTCATGGATGTTATCACTTACTAATGTTAAATTAATGTAGAACCATGTGTGTGAAGTCTTTTTGTCTCAGAGAGGAGCCTGATAAATGATAACTTCTGACATCTTCAAATCTGTAAGCTGGAAACCAGAGGTTGCCTTGACACCTCTCTGTCCGATACGCATTTTACATAGACGCTTCTTTATAATGTGGGCACACCTTGTGACCGGTGCTTCCGTGTGTCATCTGTGTAAGCCTGTTTTCAATTCTGCACCCCTTGCAAGTAAAACTGGGTTGAAGACATCTTGTCGTATCCTCTGAGTGGCTTAATTGATGAAAGGATAATTAATTTACCCAATAGCTTCGACTTTCCCACCCACGTTTTGATGTTGGTGGTCTGGGTAGTCAAACAACAACTTTGTAAAATTCAAGGATCAATGCGTCTTTATCGTCATTTGCGCCACATGCGGTACATGTGGTGGAATGAAATTGTGCAGGGTCTCAATTACATCCTCATGTAAGTTAACCCTTTGGGTCCCACTGAAAACACAGTTAGGGCCGATTAAAATCTATCTGGGTAAATCCATGTAGGGCCACCATGACCGCGGGCAAACCCATTTGTTACCCATATTCTAGCACAGCTGGGACCCCATTAAGACCCAAATAAATATTAATGAAAGCACACTCATGGGTGTTACATGGGCCTCATCATGTAAGATACTTCTCTGGGTCCCACTGAAAAAACCCAGTCCATTAAAATCTATCTGGGCAAACCCATGTGGGGCCGTCATGGGAACCCTGGACAAAACCTTTTGGGTCCCATATGTATCCCATTTGGGGCCCACCTGTGTGTATGCTGGCTGGGATGTTCTCCTTCTACAGGTGTGCAGTGGAGAGCATCCTGTGCTCCAGCATCAATGTGTGGCATGGAGGCTGCACAGCTGCAGAAAGAAAAGCTCTGCAGAGAGTGGTGAAGGCTGCACAGAAGATGTTGGAGTCAGTCTCCCCACCATCACAGACATCTGCACCTCCAGATGCAGGACGAGGGTCTGCATGATGAAAGACCACGCTCACCCAGCACACACACTTTTTGCCCCATTCCCCTCAGGAAGGAGGTTGAGGAGCGTTAAGAGCAGAATCACTAGACTGAGTAACAGCTTCTACCCTGAAGCTGTTACTCATGGTAAATGGAGCTTACTTATATAGCGCTTTCCAGCCCCCTATGAGGGGCCCCAAAGTGCTTCACAGTACCAGCCATCCACCCATTCATACATCGGTAGCGGTAGACTGCCATGCAAGGCGCCAGCCAGTCCTACCGGGAGCAACTCGGGGTTAAGTGTCTTGCCCAGGGACACAACGAGGTATGCAGTGACTGGGAATCGAACCCGGGACCTTCCGGTCCTGAGCCGGCTGCCCTGCCTCTACACCATCTCGGCCCCATGAATCCCTAACCAGAAAATTAATTGTAATTGCACTTTAATTGGAGATTTGACACTTTTTTTTTTTGCTGCTGATTTCTTACACAAGCTGCTGTATTCATACCCATCTGCTCACAACAGACCCATGTTCAGGCTGCTGTTTAATACACCATGTATTATTATTGTTTAGCATATTTCTTAGATCCTTGTCTAGTTTCTTTAAAAAAAAAATTGTGCTATTTTTGGGTGTAACTGGGACCTTGAGTACACAATTTCGTTCCACCTCATGTACCATGTGGTGCGAATGACAATAAAGAACCTTGAACCTTCTTGTGACATGTGAGCGGAGCTGCAGATTCTGTCTTTTTATTTTTTATGAGGTGTTTCTGGGGTTCTTGTATTCTGAGTGATTACTTGCTTGTCCTTCTCATTTTCTGCTGACCAGTGTTCTACTGGTGTTCCTGCCCCGCCCACATTCCAGTTTGTCTCCCGGGCCCGGCCAAAAGGTTTGTGATTTCAATAGTTTTTTCTTTATATTCCCTGTTTTAGTCTGTTCCTGAGTTTGTTATGTGCCAGTGTTAGCTCTGTGCTTGTGTTTAATAACCACGAGTTCTGTAAGTATTTTTGCTGCCACGTCAGCACATAAATAAACCACGTTGTCTCATCTGTCTGCACTTTGGGTTTCAAAAGAACCATTAACCATGAAAGAGGCTCTGCGACTTATACAAGGCAATTATGAAGCCTTACAAATATTTCAAAACATTTTGGCAACTCCTTAACTCATGGCATTTGTCACTAACAGTTGCAGCTCAATGAAATATCAGCTTTATGTACCGTATTTTCCGAAATATAGGTCACGGCTTTTTATCATTTTTGCATGCACTGCGACCTATACAGTATTCAGGTGCGACCTATGGCTTTTTATAAAATAAGCTGATTTGTAATCATTTATTAACAAAAATTAAACAGAGACACACTCTTACAATAATGTCAGCTAACAAATATATATTTTTAGGTGTTTATCCTGCTAAAATTATTCATTTATTAAAGAAAAGTTCAGCTCAGACACATATTTGCTATATTTTTTATCAAACAAATAATTGTTTTTAAGTGTTAATCTTCTTAGAAGCCTTGCTGTGTGCTCCTGTGGAAGAGACATTTGCAGCAGAGCTAAACACGGTCCTCATTTTGACGTAGGTGCAACCTATATTCAGGTGCGACCTATATATGGATTTTTCCAATTCTTTGGCAATAATTGGACAATGCGACCTATATTCCGGTGCGACCTATATTCCGGCAAATACGGTACCTAGGTACGTATTGCTGTGACTGATAAAATACATAATGATGAATATAGAGTACAGTAATATACAAAATGTAGATGCTGGTACAGATTTGTACATGCTATAACATTTTAAAGTGACCACGGTGTATGTAACATTAAATAATTTTATTAAACGTCACAATCCTCAGCAGAAATGTACTGATACCAAATATTGGTACACAGTGGACAGAAAGCATTATTACCCAGCATCCATATGCAGCGTTCTTTGATAAATGCTTCAAATAACTTACTCTAAGTTTACTTAGAGTAAGTTTCTTGAATAAACTCTATATTTTTAACCATAAACAAGATAGTGGAAGCGTTAAAAACGGCGAATGACTTCTTAGAGATGTTTGCTTCACCTATGTGATCCATTTGTATAATCTGAATACTGTATTGCTTTTTTTTTACTTTCTGCTCGTTATTTTATTAAGAGCTACAGTATATCAAAAAGTCAGGCTCATTATAAAAAGCTGCAGAATGGGATTCACACATAAAGTTAAATTAAAACACTCAAACTGGCTACAGTCTGAGCATAATGTGCACCAACACAACTGTGTAAAACAGAATTAGAGCCACAGACGCTTCTTTTGCTAATCACTGATTTACCGGTACAACTTCCTTAGTTTTATTGTTCATGTGGTAACTGTGCTGCTGACCTTTGATCCGTTTGTTTCCTGTAAACTAGATAATCCTCAAAAAAAATGCCATAATTCATCATTTAAAAACACAAGGTGGGGCTGACAGGAAGTAGCTAAAACATTTACCACAAATGAGCCCTGTGAAAAGTTGAAGTCAAATAGATGAGGACCGGGGCCAGAACTTAGAGGAAATGCAAAATGAAAGTTCATTTTCATATTTACCGTCATCATGTCCAATGTCCTGTTCTGCCTGCAGAGAGTTGTCAGAGCTCATGGCAGAAATGGATCAAGTATTGTTGTATCCTAAAAAAAAAAAAAAAGGCAGCTGTCTTCACTTGAAGAGAGTCAAGTGAAACTGAAAATGAACATGAGGTGGGAGTAACTCAAAGTGTGACTCAGAGTGAGCAATCTCTTAAGAACAGTGTGTTCACTTTCTAGTTTTGTGTATGGCATTGCACTTTAAGACCAACTGAAACAACAGAACCATCAATGCTACTAAGTTTGACAGTATCTATTCACATTAAATAAAAGCCTTAAGAGGAATACAGTACATTAAAAAAACAAAAAAGACCAAAGCTGGATTTAACAGTCGAGGCTCACCATCTAGTGGCTTTATGATTAAATTACAGCTGGTTCAACAACTTCCTGTGCTTGTAGAACAAATTGAATACTTAAAAAATGAAAATTCTTCTCGTCTTTGAACGTCCGCTACACAATATTTCGGAGGAATTGTTGTACTTTTAACTCAACATCCACTTTCCTGATGGTTTATCTGATCTCTCAATCCGAACATCCATTAAACATCATGAATGTACAGTAGGAGTACTGTATACCGTAGCTCCAATCGCTGAAGAGGTTCTGGTGCCAGACCAGGGCTGGTGCTAGATCTAGTCCACAAGTTGTTCTGCTTGAAAACCTGTTTGGATTTCCATAAGCAGAGAGCCAACTCAGAGCCATGTTGCATCAAATGTCTTTTCCAAAGGCAGACAGACACAAGGGGAGCAGCTGTTTAAGTGCACATGGAGGAGTTAGGGAACAGGTGTCTTGCTCAAGGACACTGCAACATGTGGGCATGTTTTAGAATCAAACTTGCAACTTTCAGGGCTCGGGATGGCTGCCCTACTGTGCCAAAGCAGTCCAACCAAATGTCATTAAAGGACAACACCCACCATGTTTTCAAATTTCATCGCCATTAATATGTGGTAGTGACTTTAAAAATACATGTAAAACAGTAGCTTTTTATTGATATTGTAGAGTAATAACGCAAAATGTGTTATTTCATGATTTTCATGAGATTTTAGTCCCAGCTCTGGCAAACTCTGCCCCTCTCCATATATGGGCATTCATGTAACTGAAGTTTCCGCCTTGAATGCATGCATCACCGACCAGAGAAGTTACGAAGACAACGAAGAAAATGCCTAACCGATGTGTTGCACAGTTCTGCAGCAATACCTCGAAGGATGGCGTTAGTGTTCATTATTTCCCCAAAATCTAAAGAATTCATAATGGATTTATAAAGTGACCGACCAGCGAGAGCTTGCAACTCGACATGAGACATCGGGAGGTTTTAAAGGCAAGACTTTTGCTCTATTTAATACACCCGCGCGCGGTGTGTCAGGTCCAGTATGTGTGTGTTGGCAGCTCGCGGTGGCGTGCAGGTCCAGTATGTGTGGCAGCTCGCGCGCGGTGTGTCAGGTCCAGTATGTGTGGCAGCTCGCGCGTGGCGAAAAAAAACAGGGAGTGCTGTTCCTGAAAACACAGCCCACCAGGAAATAGTTAGAGGTCGCGCATCCACGTAGGACACGACTGCAGTTTTAACTCCCACTCTCATAAACCTCCATGGCGAACTCACTCCTGCCTTCTGAGGGGGACGTCACTGAGGTCACTTCACACTTCGGCAATCTTCGGCCGGGTTTCCGGATTCATCCGGGACTGTTTTTTTTTTTTTTTTTACGCTCGCCTGGCCCAATTGCAAAAATGAAAATAGACATCATATTCTACTACAGTAATTGTCCAATATGGTGAATTGTTACTGTCATGGTGGGTGTTGTCCTTTAAACTTGAAATGTACAAAAACTGATATTTACTAAAATTGACATAACTCTTGCTTCTATCGTGTCTCATTTAGCAGAAACTCATTACCTGTGAAAGATTATGTACTGGATCAGAACACAGGACATGTTTTATAAGCACAACCTCCGAATGAGAAGGAAATGCCAACAAACGCAGCTTCTGAGTCTTGAAGCCTCTCACTTCCGATCAGCCAGTCTCTGCAGAAGAGCAATGACCGTGTCCTGCTTGGACGACAGCAGTTCCAAGGCTGTGGCTATTCGTCCGAGGGATTCTGACATGCGCACCTCCCTCCTCTCACGCCTCTTCTCTCTGATTTCCACCCTGCGGCGAGCCACTCGATCTTGGTAAGCCTGCTCCTCCTGCCGCTTCAAAATCTCCTGGAACACAGAAAAGCTAATTTGCTCTTGGCTTCCTCTCTGGCTCTGCCCTTCACTTGCTGAGAGGACTGATGGAGCTACTGATGTGGCAATGGAAGGAGTGTGACAGGATGATGGTGTGGAAAACGAAGAGAGCCCAGGGATATTTGGACTGTGACTGAGTGGCGCTGTTGTAAGACAAAAAGGTATAACACCAGATGTGAAAGAGGAAGCTTTACAGCTTTTGTAGCCTGCAGTGTTGAGGTCTGTGCTGTTGGTTGAGACAAACGAGCGAGATGTAGAGGTTGTTTCTGTCAGACAAGGCGAGGAGATAAAGGACGAAGCTGGTACGATGGTGGCTGGCTGAATACTAGTTGCAACGATGTCACCACTGAGGACAATAAGGGGCTTGAGCTCTGGAGCATTCAAAGCACAGATGGTTGATGCACTCTGTGAGGTACCGGCTGGAGTGCTACAGATGATTTGATTGGTAGTGGTCCCCAGACCTGCTGAATCCACACCACCAGTCGCGGAAAAGTCACTGTTAGGGCGGATGACAGTGGTTGGTGGTGGAAGCTGCGCTGGCTTTGCTGCGATCTTTGTTGAAGAACCAGGTAGCGCAGAAGAGCCACTGCTGCCTTTGCTTCTTTTGTTGTTGGTGATCTGTGTGCCAATAGTATCAGAGAGTGTGGCGTCCATCAGCTACAGCAAGAAAAGACAAAGACCAAAGGAACGTACATAAATAACTGTTGATTGTCATGTTTCTGCCCCTTCTTGCAACAGCTTTCTGTTCCCTTGTTTGTTTTGCCTATTACCCTAGCCTGGTTAAAACCAGACCCTTGTCCTTCACTTTGCTTCGTACTAGGGTATGGACTTTCTCCATAGAGAACCAATTCTTGCTGGAGGCGTGGCCTCTGTTGAGGAACAAAACCATTGGATCTTAGAAAAATTTTGAACAGGGAAAAGCATTCTGCTCCCTCCCCCTCAGAGCCATATACAGTATGGTCTGTTTCCTGCTCTGGTGAACTTGACATCTGCTCCGCCTCCTGCAGCATTTTCTCTCGCTGCAGCCTGCCGCTGCATATTCTGTGTTTATATGTTAATAAAACGTTCTAAAAAAATAAAATAAAACCATGGATCGCTGGTCCAACACACCAGAAGACCAGAAAATCTGATGGGACTCGGGCAGCAACGTAAAACCCGAGTTTAATTCTCTCGTGACAACCTGCCGTTTCCTCATTCATTTGCACTCAGCGGAGGGAGAGGAGGAGGAGGGAGCGATCACTTGACTTTTGGCAAAAAAACAAAAGAAAACTCCAGATAAGGGATTAAGAAGGGGAAATTAATACATTTGTGTCACATATAAAACAGTCCTGCATCGCTTTGCATCGCTTTGAATGAGAACATGCGAATGCTCGCTGGCTGCGCGCTGGGACAGGTGGGGGCGTGGGTTAGGGGCCAGAAACTCCGCCCCTTCTGTTCTCTGATTGGTCCGGTCAAAAATCAGCCGGAGAAATCGTTGTCTATGGGAGAAGTCCCAGACTGAGCAGTGAAGGGAAATGAGAATTGAGCAGAGCTGTGCAGGAAGGCGAGGGCCAGGCTACTATTACCCATCCTCCAGCTCAAGCCTGCTCCCTCCAAGCCTTGCCATGCCTCCCTTGTTTTCTCCACAGCAATCAGCGCTCATCAGCTTCACCTGTTCACCTGCCTTTATAAAGGTCCATGTCCACTATTCACCTGTGCCAGATTATCAAACCTTTCCAAGTAGTAGATGTCCAGGTTTCATGCTACAACCTTATTTGACTACCCGGTTCAGACCTCTTGCCTGCCTCTTGGTTTCCTTGTCTTGCTTATCCCCCGCCTGATTTGGATCTCCCTCTCTGACCACGGTAATGACTCTGCTCTTCCTCAACTCGACTATGCCTCTTGCCTTGTACTCTGGATCTGGATAAGGATTTCTGAGCACCTGTGTATGACACTGGGCCATTCTACTGGACTTGATTCTGGACTTGTCCCAACGTCTTGTACTGCACATTCCTGCTCTGCTGCAGATCAATAAGCGCTGGTGATGTCATCGGATCCAACTGTCACACTGATTCTGCTTTCTGCCTCACTGTGAAGGTTAGTGACTGCCTTTATTCTCCTATGAACCTTCACAATAAAAACCAGCTTTAGTAAAACCTTTAAACCACACCTGCATCTTGGTGCATTTCCTGAATCCAAAACTTGATTCATGTCAGTTGACCCAGTTATTATAACCCAACGTTTGATTGTACCACTAAGATCATCTGATAATCAGTGAATTGATTTCAACAGGAAGTCCATTTCCAACCTGGTTGACCAGGGCACTTGCGGGTGGACTAAGTGGGTCACTCCCACTCTAAACTTTTGTGGTGATTTTGGTCCGGTCATTTGGGGATTCGTGACATAACATGCCATAGATTGTTTTATTGTTGGAACCAGCTGGCCATTTTATAGAAATACAATTTGTTTTGCTGTTTTGTTGTTAATAGGCCTTACTATTAAATTTTCTGGTTTGGAATAGTCTACATTAGACTCTAGGTGAAAAACTTGTATATCAACATCTAGACATGACCTACAAACAGCCCAGAACACAGCAGCTTGTCTTTTTGCTGGTGTGGTGTGAACACATAACTCTGGTCTTGGGTTCTCTCGAGCCCCTTTCATAAGTCAAACCCACGCTATTCCCGCACAGACCAGTCCGGCTTTAATCCTCCCCCGGTCATTCATAAGACCACAGTTGAATGCGGGTAGGTCCCGCTCAAATAAACGTGTTCAGAAATGAAGCTGCAGCGCGGGTCCAAAAGAGGCGTGGAGCTGAGCTGAACTGGACCGCGAAGTATTTATTGTGGGACAGACGTCAGACGTGTACAAGTAGTCGTGTCATTTTTAATATTTCCTCAGTAATAAATGTACAGCTGGCTGCACTGATCAGCGCACGCGCACAGACAGCACCTCCTCCGCTGTTCAGAGAGAGAGGAAAAAAACAACTAACTTTTACAAGTAGTTGTTTCGTGTCATTTTTAATATTCCCTTGTTAATAAATCTGCCTGTTGATTAATCCTGCGGTCGCACACTGATGTCTATCATATTCTGAGCGCGGATCCGCGGGTTTCATTCACAAGTGGATGCGCCCCTGACACTACCTCTAGTGGCGGCTCAGCGGCGCATCAGAGGCGAGTAAAATTAACTCGGCAATCCGCCTTGGTGTTTTTTCTGAATGCTCGTTGGAGGCTTGAACACGCATCAGGTCCGGACCGAGCTGTCTTATGAAAGGGGCTTCAGCTGGCTTTCCTGTCTGTTTTTTTTTTTAGCTTGTTTTATGTTACTGCCAGCTTTTAAAGTTTTTTTTACAATACCCTGCCTGTCATGTTTAGTTATTCTTCTCAACATCCCTACACAAGTAGTGAGAGTACTCTAATCTACCAACCAGTTTCTGCTGCATATTACAAAATCCAAATGAACATAAAGGTTTTTGAAATGGTTGTCCCAAACCTGTAGAACAGGTTTTTGAGAGGTTCAACCTCTCAGATTGCGAAGTCTTTTAAATCACTGCTTTTTTTCCTCCCTTAGACTTTTGGATCACGTAGATTATGAGATCCAAAAAGCGTACAGTAATTTCCGGACTATAAGCCGCTACTTTTGTCAAATTCTTTGAACCTCGCGGCTTATAAATGATGTGGCTAATTTACGGATTTTTAATTTTTGTTAAAATCTTTTTGATGTGCTAACGAGCTTCATGCCACCAAAACATTTAGCCTCATCACGCCCAGGAGCTCACAGAGACTTCATGTACCGGTATAAATAAAGTAAAAAAAAAAAATAAAAAAAATCTGACCAATGAATTTACCAAACTGGGCTAATGTATTTTATTTTTGTAACCAGCCTGGTTACAGATGCTGTTCTGAAAATTTAACATTTACTGTACGTATTTGTGTATGTTACGGTACATATTTAATAAAGATAAAAATATATATTTCTATGTAAATATCTCATGTTAGGACGTAGACACCCGCCGCTTATAGACAAGTGTGGCCCATATACTGTATGTACACATTTTTTTCCTTTTTAAATTGAGTGGGCGTGGCTTATATTCAGGTGCGTTCAGTAGTCCAGAAATTAGGGTACGTTTCTATTTTAATCTACCTCAAGATAAATCATCTTTATGTATACTACATATGTATTCTTACTGTATGTACACTACATATGTATATGTTATGTAGAGAGTCCTCTACAGCAGCCTGAACCCCAGGTTTGTCTCCCTGACTTACATCAAAGAACTCCCAGGAGGTCTTGGCGTGTCCCGTCTCCCGGCTGCGGTCTTTGACTCTCTTGTACGTGACGATAAGATTGTTCCATTTACGGCGGATCTTTTCTACAGGAAGGACGTGGCCCTTGGAGGCCATCTCCTCCTGGACGCTCTGGAAGAGCTGTGAGCGTTCCCGAGTCTCGTAGAGGCCCCAGCGGCGCCCGACGGCCTCTATCAGACACAGAACGGCTTTGGAGGAGAAATCTGAGCCAGAGGAAAGCGTCTTCTCTGCCGGAGCAGGAGGCAGCACTGCAGCTGAGACAATACAAAAGTTATTTTGATAAGCTTTTGTGTGGGGTCACTTCATATGTAAAATCTTAAAGGGATTTGTACATCACCCTGCTGAACAACTCAAAGGCAAGGGTTTCAGCTAAAGTTAAAACTGTTTCAGTGCTTTCTGATGTCAAATTTATTTGCAAAACACATTTAAAACAGGAACTGTTACCAAAGTGCATTGATGTGTAACAAGCTGGTGTTCTCAATGATTTTCTGTCTAAATCGACACATCTGTCATCACTGCATGAAACACTTCATTTCTATCAAAATCAGATTTTAGAAATGCAGCTTTGTCAAAAATGTTCCCTATCTGTCATTATTGAGTGGACACATTTTGATTAACAGTACAAGTTAACAAAAGACACATTTTGATTACCAGTACTGTACATGTTAGCAAAAGACACATTTTGATTACCAGTACATATTAACAAAACATGATAAAACATGACATTCAATTTTAAGCTTCCATGACCGATTCATGATGATGAGAAAGGTCAAAGTTTATTTTCAAGGTTAAGAACATAGGTTGGAAATAATTTTGGCCCAGATTAGATTTGAAAGTTCAATTATACGTACTTTTAAAAGCCCTATTTTAGAACAACAAAATCGACTATTTACATAATAAAATCAACCAATGCCAACAGACTCATCAGGAGAGCTGGTTCAGTTCTGGGAGTGGAGCTGCAGTCTCTGACAGAGGTGTCTGAGCAGAGGATGCTGAGGAAACTGCTCCAGATCCTGAACAACACGCCACCCCCCCTGCAGGACACACAGGACTCTCACTGCAGCACCTTCAGTGAGACCACCAGGTGCTCCACATACATCACAGGAAGTCCTTCAAACTTTTCAACTCCTCCCCCTTTCTGCACATAGGACAATAAAATTGAAACTGTATTACAATAAACAATTTAATGTTTCTGTCTGCACCTGTTTAGAACTTAACTGTTGGTGTTTTTTTTTTTAAATATTCTCTATTAGACGGAGGTTGAGGAGCATCAAATGTAGAACCACTAGACTGAGGAACAGCTTCTACCCTGAGGCTGTCAGACTCATGAATAAATAAATAATAAGAATAAACACTGCAAAATGTCACATCATGCTGATACTGATCTGTTTCTTGTTGCTGCGTTCATCTGTGACCATCTGCTCATGTTCGTGCTGCTGTTTATAATGATGTTTTTCTACTACATTAGGGCTTAGTGTATTACTAGCTGATGTCTCTCTTAGTTAATCCTAGATGTTATTATTGTTTTTCTCTTGCATTTGTTGTTGGATGTAACTGGGACCCTGTGTACATAATCTCGTTTTCAACACATGTACTACATGCGGTGCAAATGACAATAAATTCTCTCTGACTCTGACTCTATTATCTTATCTTGTGATTCTGTTCCTACTGAAACTCTGGCACAATACATTTCCTGCGGGATCAATAAAGTTCTATCTTATTTTCTCTTAAATATCAAATAATATATATTCTTTGCTCTCATAAGTGGTATGAAAAATGTTGAAAAACAGAAAACGAAGCGCTTAAAAAGAACAAGATGCTATATGAACTTTCTCCACGGCATTTATAGTGCCACAGCGACATCTAGTGGACAAACATAAAAATAACAACTGCCGTAACAAATGCTGGTGAAGATTCTCATTCGTCCAGGTCATGATAAAATTAAAAAAGGTGTTCAATACAGAAACAACTGGACTTTACAGTATACAGGTAGTCCCCGATTTACGAGCACATCGACTTAGGTTCCGAGTTTACGAGGTAATCATATTTAATAAAAATATGGGGAAAAAAATGGTGAGGGACGAGACAAAGCGCAGCCCACAAGACCCCAATGATGAATAATGTAAATGGAAACAATGTTCCCTCGCCCGGACGCGGGTCACCGGGGCCCCACTCTGGAGCCAGGCCCGGAGGAGGGGCACGTTGGCGAGCGCCTGGTGGCCGGGCTTTCACCCATGGAGCTCGGCCGGGCACAGCCCGAAGAGGAGACGTGGGTCCCCCTTCCCATAGGCTCACCACCTGTGGGAGGGGCCAAAGGGGTCGGGTGCATTGTGGAATGGGTGGTGGCCGAGGGCGGGGACCCTGGCGGTCTGATCCTCGGCTACAGAAGCTGGCCATTGGGACATGGAATGTCACCTCTCTGGTGGGGAAGGAGCCTGAGCTAGTGTGTGAGGTTGAGAGGTTCCGGCTAGAAATAGTCGGACTCACCTCAACGCATGGCTCTGGCTCTGGAACCAGTTTCCTTGAGAGGGGTTGGACACTCTTCTACTCTGGAGTTGCCCCTGGTGAGAGGCGCCGAGCAGGAGTGGGCATACTTGTTGCCCCCCATCTTGGTGCCTGTACGTTGGGGTTCACCCCGGTGAACGAGAGGGTAGCCTCCCTTCGCCTACGTGTGGGGGGACGGGCTCTGACTGTTGTTTGTGCCTATGCGCCGAACGGCAGCGCAGATTACCCACCCTTTTTGGAGTCCTTGGAGGGGGTATTGGAGGGTGCGCCTCCTGGGGACTCCCTTGTTCTGCTGGGGGACTTCAACGCTCACGTGGGCAATGACAGTGAGACCTGGAGGGGTGTGGTTGGGAGGAACGGCCCCCCTGATCTGAACCCGAGTGGTGTTTTGTTGTTGGACTTCTGTGCTCGTCATGGATTGTCCATAACGAACACCATGTTCAGGCATAAGGGTGTACATATGTGCTCTTGGCACCAGGACACCCTAGGTCGCAGTTCGATGATCGACTTTGTTGTCGTCTCATCTGATCTGCGGCCGCATGTCCTGGACACTCGGGTGAAGAGAGGGGCGGAGCTGTCAACTGACCACTACCTGGTGGTGAGTTGGCTCCGATGGTGGGGGAGGATGCCGGTCAGACCTGGCAGACCCAAACGTATTGTGAGGGTCTGCTGGGAACGTCTGGCAGAGTCTCCCGTAAGACGGAGCTTTAACTCCCACCTCCGGGAGAGCTTTGAACACGTTCCGAGGGAGGCGGGGGACATTGAGTCCGAGTGGGCCATGTTCCGCGCCTCTATTGTCGAGGCAGCTTATCAGAGTTGTGGCCGCAAGGTTGTTGGTGCCTGTCGTGGTGGCAACCCTCGAACCCGGTGGTGGACACCGGCGGTGAGGGATGCTGTCAGGCTGAAGAAGGAGTCCTATTGGGCCTTTTTGGCCTGTGGGACCCCGGAAGCAGCAGATAGGTACCGACAGTCCAAGCGGCATGCGGCTCGGGTGGTTGCTGAGGCAAAAACTCGGGCGTGGGAGGAGTTCGGAGAGGCCATGGAGAATGACTTCCGTACGGCTTCGAGGCGATTCTGGTCCACCATCCGGCGTCTCAGGGGGGGAAAGCGGTACGCGACCAACACCATTTATGGTGGGGATGGCGTGCTGTTGACCTCAACTCGGGATGTTGTGAGTCGGTGGGCGGAAGTACTTCGAAGACCTCCTCAATCCTACTGGCACGTCTTCCACTGAGGAAGCGGAGCCTGGGGACTTTGGGTCGGGCTCTCCAATCTCTGGAGCTGAGGTCACCGAGGTGGTTAAAAAGCTCCGCGGTGGCAGGGCTCCAGGGGTGGATGAGATTCGCCCTGAGTTCCTTAGGGCTCTGGATGTTGTGGGGTTGTGTTGGCTTACGCGACTCTGCAATATCGCGTGGACATCGGGGGCAGTTCCCTTGGATTGGCAGACTGGGGTGGTGGTTCCCCTATTCAAAAAGGGGGACCGTAGGGTGTGTTCCAACTGTCATGGACCTACCCAGGGTCAAACTAAGGTTTTTGAACTGTCCAGTGATGACCTTTACTGACCTTTCAGTAAAGCAAGACATTTACTACAAAATCATTCATTTAGCTATAATCTGATAACATAGTCACCAAAAGAGACTATTTCTATCTTTGATTTTAGGCTGATGTGATCAAAAGAATAACATTTGTCATTTTCATGATGTGTGCTTTTAAGCTGTGTTATTCTTTAAGAGTTAAACTGTGTTCACTGCTGTGTTAAAGGGAAATCTCGGGTCACAGAGACCCGACTGTTTTGTTTAGAAATAAGAAGACAGTTTAATCCGTTGTTTTTCATGAACAAGGCTCCAGCTTTCTCTGTCTGTTCCTAAACATTTCCCTCTGCTGCTGGCTGTAACCTTGGGTCCTGATAAGACAAGTGAACTCCTCGACTGGTCCTTCCTTAAGTACTAGTCCTAAGTTTTGCTGACACACTTGAGAGTCTGCAGGAGTCGGCAGAGTCTGCAGAGTTTGGAAGGAACCAGCAGGTTCCTCAGAGTTGCTGGGAACTTCCAAGAGATGTGAACTTTCCCAAGAGCTGGACACGTGTGGTCAAGAGCTAACGACCGGCGTCTTCAGCTAAGGACTGATAACAGGCTGTTATGAGTCTACTTCGAACAAGCGTAAGATCAAGAACTTTGTCTATTCCTTCCTGGAATAAGTTTATCTTGAAGTCAGAGGCCTGAAGCTGACATATTCTCTGATGACCAAGCAAAACCAGGAGACGTTGGAGACGTAAACCAGAACCTTGCTTGAAGGTATCGTACTGGTCCCCACAAGGATCCGTGCATCTGAAAGGCTACAAGGTCACCTCTTACCGGGCGGTCGTCAAAAGGTAAAGAGCTGTTTACAAAACGTACCTGGATTTTAGCAGAAGTCGGAGGAGAAGTGTCACTCTGGTATCATGCTCATGATAATTTCTTCTTAAATCTTTCCTCCTACTCTTTCCCTCTCAATCTAAGCTGGAAACTATTTTTAAGTTGAAGAGCCCACAGACTAAATATGTTAACATCCAATATTTATGTCTGTTGTGTTGAATTTAAGTGTGCTGACGTTTTAAATTGAAAGAAAGTGAAATCATGTCAATCAAGTGTAATGGTGTTAATTTAGTTGATTTATTTTAAATAAATGATAGTGTCTTTTTGACATATCAAACTAAGTTAACGTCTTTGTCACTTAATGGCTCTGTTTATTTATCCATCATAAAGATCACAGATATATTGGGTAAACTGAAAAAGAACAGAATCCGTGAATTTACTATTCAATCTGAATAAGTAGATTAATTAAGGTAAAGAGGTCAGTATTAATATTGACCTCCTCATAATTCTTACACTATAGGGGGATCACACTCTTAAGCCTCCCTGGTAAGGTCTATTCAGGGGTTCTGGAGAGGAGGGTCCGTCGGATAGTCGAACCTCGGATTCAGGAGGAGCAGTGTGGTTTTCGTGCTGGTCGTGGAACACTGGACCAGCTCTACACCCTCAGCAGGGTCCTGGAGGGCGCGTGGGAGTTTGCCCAACCAGTTTACATGTGCTTTGTGGACTTGGAAAAGGCATTCGACCGCGTCCCTCGGGGGGTTCTGTGGGGGGTACTCCGGGAGTATGGGGTACCAGGCCCATTGATATGGGCTGTTAGGTCCCTGTACGACCGGTGTCAGAGCTTGGTCCGCATTGCCGGCAGTAAGTCAGGCTCGTTTCCAGTGAGAGTTGGACTCCGCCAAGGTTGCCCTTTGTCACCGATTCTGTTCATAACTTTTATGGACAGAATTTCTAGGCGCAGCCAAGGTGTTGAGAGGATCCGTTTTGGTGGCCTTAGAATCGCTTCTCTGTTTTTTGCAGATGATATGGTCCTATTGGCTTCATCAGATCGTGATCTACAGCTTTCGCTGGAGCGGTTTGCAGCCGAGTGTGATGCGGCCGGGATGAGGATCAGTTCCTCCAAATCCGAGGCCATGGTCTTGAGCCGGAAAAGGGTAGCATGCCCTCTCCGGGTCGGGGATGAGGTCCTGCCCCAAGTGGAGGAGTTTAAGTATCTCGGGGTCTTGTTCACGAATGAGGGAAAACTGGAGCGTGAGATCGATAGGCGGATAGGTGCAGCATCCGCAGTGAAGCGGGCGCTGTACCGGTCTGTCGTGGTGAAGAGAGAGCTGAGTCGAAAGGCAAAGCTCTCAATTTACCGATCGATCTACGTTCCCACCCTCATCTATGGTCATGAGCTTTGGGTTGTGACCGAAAGAACGAGATCTCGGATACAAGCGGCTGAAATGAGTTTTCTCCGCAGGGTGTCTGGACTCTCCCTTAGAGATAGGGTGAGAAGCTCAGTCATCCGGGAGGGACTCGGAGTAGAGCCGCTGCTTCTCCACATCGAGAGGAGCCAGTTGAGGTGGCTCGGGCATCTGGTTAGGATGCCTCCTGGACGCCTCCCTGGGGAGGTGTTCCGGGCATGTCCCACCGGGAGGAGGCCCAGAGGAAGACCCAGGACACGCTGGAGGGACTATGTTTCTCGGCTGGCCTGGGAACGCCTTGGGATTCCCCCAGAGGAGCTGCTCCATGTGGCTGGGGAGAGGGAAGTCTGGGCCTCCCTACTTAGGCTGCTACCCCCGCGACCCGACCCCGGATAAGCGGACGAAAATGGATGGATGGATGGATATATATAATTATATATATATATATATATATATATATATAGTTACGTCCACCAGGCTCATTTGGTGGGGTAACATTAAAGGAGACCACACAAGGATTTTGTGATTAAATAAAAAAGGTATTTATTAAATTATTTTAGAGCTAAGAAACCTAGAAAAATGAATACCTGCTAGATAAATGAATAAATGAATGCCTAAAATGAGAAACCCAAAATGATTACTGTAGACAAAACTCACCAACACCAACCATAAGGTACAAACCAAACCAAAATGGTGTTCTGAGGAGGAGGAAGGGGGAAAAGCCTCCCTGCTGCTGCATGCATGGCAGCTTAAATAATAGGAGTGCACCAATCAGGGCAACACAAAACACCTGCAGAAGGCCTGTCTCCAGAACCATAACAGAAAAAAGAGGCAAAAACCACTGCAGCCGTAACAATATATATATATATATATA
>JBBPBX010032054.1:0-34128 GCA_038048925.1 Garcialebias charrua | reverse complement strand
CATTACCATTTAAATTAGTTGTTACATGCAGTGATCAAACCTACAGACTTCTGATTACTAAAAACAACCTAACCATTGACCAATCACTGCCACACACTCACCCCCACAGAAAAGAGAGCCTATGGTAGCAAACGTCCCTTTGTTGTTGTTTTTCCTCTGTCCTCCTCAGTTTTGTGTTCGGGCCCCGTCTGTCTGCTCCAAATGGATTTATACAGAATATCTCTACTGTTGTACTCAGCAGGTTTCACTACTCAGTTGCTCAGTAAGCTCTAGGGTTGGTAGCAATCATAGCAATCCATCTATCCATTACCTTTTACTCGTTTCTTACTTTTCGAGTTACAGGGGTCACTGGTGCTCATATCCAGGACCAGCAGTCACTGTGCGAGAGGCGAGGTACACCCTGGACAGGTCTCCAGTCCATCACAGAGACAAACGAGATACACAACTATTCACTCTCTCACTCACACCTAGGGACAATTTAGAGTTACCAATCAGTCTAACATGCATGTTTTTGGGGAGGAAACTGGAGAACCCAAAGAAAACCCATGCATGCACAGAGAGAACATGCAATCTCCACCCAGAAAGTCCTGAGCCAGGAGTTTAACTGGCAACCTTCTTGCTGACAGGCAGCAGCTCTACCAACTGTGCTGCCATGCAGTCCAGTGGTCATATGTAAAACCTGTCGAATGTGTTCACGGGGCAGAAAATCTGATGCTTCAAATGAAACTATTGGACCTGCCTAGTCGGATCACAGGCGGCATGTTCGGATCCACTTGACAAATGTGGTTCGGTGAACGGTTCCGCCCCATAACAGTAAATACATTTGTTTTTATAAAACGGAGAAGAAATTTCTGAAAATCATTTACAATACCAATAAAATTGTTAAAAGTGCTGAACAGTATACTGTACAGAACAAAACAATACACAGTAAGCTCAGTAAATAATTAATTTACATTGTTTTTTGGGAGGAACTACTTTGTGGGGCAAATTCATTCTTTTTGGTGCTCCTATGGACCAGTGGCCTGGTTAAAACCAGACCCTTGTCCTTCACTTCGCTTCGTACTAGGGTCTGGACTTGCTCCATAGAGAACCGATTCTTGCTGGAGGCGTGGCCTCTGCTGAGGTTACCCAATCGTTAACGTTTGGCCGTGACGTATGTTGCAGCTCCGCGCAACATACGTTAGCCTGTCCAGTCCAGTTAGCGAGGTCCAGGCTAACTATTCAGATAAATAGCTCAGAAACCACTCGGTGGATATTTTTTCTGCTACCAGTGTGTAATTATATGGCTCTAATTTACTGACTGTTGGCCTGGATGAAACATTTGAGATAAAATTCGATTTTTTATAATTTATTTTCGTAGCGCACCCGAGGCTGTTTGGAAAATGTCAAACCGAAACAATTTAAATCCAGCAGATTTGACCATTTCGTGAATTGATTTAGGAACTGTTAAGCTCAGGAACACTTCTGATATAACGTCAGCTAAGAAAAATATTTTTTCTCAGCAAAGAAATAATAGTTTTTTACCTTGTTTTATCCACAGTATTCCTGAGGGTGTCACTGTAGAAGCGAATGTGCATTGAACTTCCTGTCCGACACCGGAAGTGCCTTTATTCCATAGGCGGAGTATGGATCGCGGGTGTTTTTGAAAGTTATTTTCATTCATTTTATCGGAGCAAACACAGCTTTTGTTTAAACGGAACGTTTACTGAAATGTCCTACCGGGGTTCAGGTACCTGCTGTGCTGTTCGCGGCTGCACCAACAACCGGACCAAGCTAAATCTTTGGCTAAAACAACAGTGTTTTCAACACGGACCCAAAACAAAGAAAGAGTGTTCCTGCATCCTTCTCTATGGCTGTGTCTGCGCGATCAGGTAACATCTGTAATTTCTTTTTATTCAGGGAGGGTTTATTAATGAGAGTTTTGGATGATTTACTGTCTTAAAATGATATATGTCAGGCGCGACCGGTGTTACAGAACACCGTGACTTTTAGCCGAGATAGCTGCTAACAAACGTTAGCCGAGAGACAGGAGCAAACGCGTTGCTATTTATGTATTTTTAAATTATGTCAGCGCGATCAGGTAACATCTTTTTATTCGGGGAGGGTATATTAATGAGAGTTTTGGATGATATGTCTTAAAATGATATATGTCAGGCGCGACCAGTGTTACAGAACACCGTGACTTTTAGCCGAGATAGCTGCTAACAAACCTTAGCCGAGAGGCCGGAGCAAACGCGTTCGCTATTTATTTATTTTTAAATTATGTCTGCGCGATCAGGTAACATCTGTAATTTCTTTTTATTCAGGGAGGTTTATTAATGAGAGTTTTGGATGATTTACTGTCTTAAAATGATATATGTCAGGCGCGACCAGTGTTACAGAACACCGTGACTTTTAGCCGAGATAGCTGCTAACAAACCTTAGCCGAGAGGCCGGAGCAAACGCGTTGCTATTTATGTATTTTTAAATTATGTCTGCGCGATCAGGTAACGTCTTTTTATTCGGGGAGGGTATATTAATGAGAGTTTTGGAAGATTTACTGTACAGTTAAAGTAAGTACGAGGCGACCGGTATTTTTAGCCGAGATAGCAGCTAACAAACCTTAGCCGAGAGGCCGGAGCAAACGCGTTCGCTATTTATTTATTTTTAAATTATGTCTGCGCGATCAGGTAATTTCTTTTTATTCGTCCCTCCTCTTTTAAGAAAACGAGTGGTGTTCCCACATTTTTAATGAACTAAAACAACAAAGTTTGGACTGTCTTCAACTGTATTACTCGCATGTAAACAAACGGTGTTTCCGGTCAACCGGAAGTCGTGTGCACATTTCGCGCAAAGCATCATGGGGCATAGGAATACTGTGGATAGAAAATTCTTTCGTGCCGGCAGCCATTTTAAGCAGGGCAAACTGACGACGTCAGTCGACGTCGTTCAAAACTCCGCCTTCTGTTCTCTGATTGGTCCGGTCAAAAATCTACCAGAGAAATCCTTGTCTATGGGACAAGTCCCAGACCCTAGTACGAAGCGAAGTGAAGGACAAGGGTCTGGTTTTAACCAGGCTAATGGACCAGCTGCCACAAGTTTTGACTAAAACTCATTAAAGATAAACTAAATGGGAATTGTTGGTTTGTTATCTTGCTTGAGTGTGAAGTTTGTGAACAAAAGTTTTTATTCAGTTCATGGGATTGTTCCCGAGCAGGACAGAGACAATCTGTCAGATTACTTCCTACATGGTTTATCAGTCCAGGACAGCTAAAACAAGCTAAAGAAAAGCTTAAAGATCAAACTGATATTTGCTTTACCAATATGATGATTTTATTTTCCCATTTAAAGTTTTTTCGACACATTTGTGGACTAAAACTAGTTCTGCATACCTTCAGCTAATGTAACCATTCATATAACAAAGCATTCAGCTTGTTCGAGATATGTTGGTTTTCATTATTTTTATACTTTACATGACACATTAGAGAGGAAAAATGTGAAATTCTTGATTAACTTTGTGCTCTAAATAAACCTACCTCAGTACACTCGCTTCATTTTTAGCTTTGAGCTGCTGTTCATCTAATTTTAGCCTTTAGCTACTGTTCTTCTGCTTTAAGTTTTAGCTAACATTTCATCACTTTTGTATTTTGGCTACTGTTCTGCTGGTATTGGCTTTCAGCTTGTTTAGCAGGTCTTATAGCTTTATGTTTGTCTATGTTGTGGTTTTTAGCTACTAATTTGTTTACAGTTTTGATTAATGTTTTGCTAATTTTAGCCTTTACTTACTGTTCTTTAAGTTTTAGCTAACATTCCATCAGTTTTATATTTTAGCTACCATTCTGCTTGTATTAGCTTTCAGCTAGTTTAGCAGGTCTTATAGCTTTTATCTTTGTCTTTGTTAATTGTGGTTTTTAGCTACCGTACTAATTTGTTTACACTTTTGATTAATGTTTTGCTAATTTTAGCCTTTAGCTACCGTTCTTCTGCTTTAAGTTTTAGCTAACATTCCATCAGTTTTATATTTTAGCTACCATTCTGCTGGTATTAGCTTTCAGCCAGTTTAGCGGGTTTTATAGCTTTTATCTTTGTCTTTGCTAATTGTGGTTTTTAGCCACTACAGTAATTTGTTTACATTTTTTATTAATGTTTTGCTAATTTTAGTTTTTGCTTTGATCTTTTTTAACTTTAGCAACTCAATTTCAGCTTCTTTAACAGATTTCAGCCCTTTCTCCAGTCTTTTACCATTTTGCCTGTTCACAGTTATAGCTACGATGCGTGACCTGAAACGTAAAGATAAGCTGGTGGAAGCTGCCGGAGATGCGTATGGGAAAACGCTCTCTCTTGCCGTCCTGGACGTCTGCAGTGATGAATCTGTCAAACAGTGTATCGATGGCATCAAAGATCGACACGTGGACGTCCTCAGTGAGTCTGAACAGAGCACTTCTAACACACTGTCTGCTGATCACACATTTTCACCTCCTATACTTCATCTCCTCCTGATTAGTCAACAATGCAGGCATTGGTCTGATGGGTCCCATTGAGAGCATCCCCATTGAGGAGATGAAGAAAGTCTTTGAGACCAACTTCTTTGGGGTTATTCGCATGATCAAGGAGGTGATGCCCGACATGAAGAGAAGAAGAGGGGGACACATCATCGTGGTCAGTAGTGTGATGGGTCTACAAGGTGAGCAGAGACATGGAGGCAGTGGTGTGTGGTGGGGTGGGCTGCTCAATGCTACAGAGATAAATAACAGGTCTATCAGCGTCACTTTGATACATAGATGGAAGCATTAATGGATTAGAACATGAGTCGCTGTAACTGGGTGTCTCAACTGACATAAATGTGTTTTCTTCTCAGCTGTGGTGTTTAACGACATCTACTCAGCTTCCAAGTTTGCCATAGAGGGCTTTTGCGAGAGTTTGGCTGTGCAGCTTTTAAAGTTCAATGTCAAGTGAGTACCACTGATGCTACTATTAAAGCACAATGACTAAAATGTAACTAACAAAACAAAATTAAAGGAGAAATTGAATGAATTAGAGTGTGAATGCGGCTTTGCTCTAAAAAATATAATGTTGTATTTGGTATTATGAAGGATACACAAAAGCCCATTCAAATACTTTTCAGAACATTTAAACTATTGTTATTTACTCAGACATTCTGCATGTTCCGTATGTAAATGTAGATGGGAGGTGAAGTAGATGGACATCAGGGATCAGTGTAAGGGACAGTGGACATGTTGCTATGGACAGTAATATTGTTGTCACTAGGCCTGTCGCAATAAACAATAAATCAATTAATCGCATGATAAATGAAAATCATCTACCTCATTTTCATGTATCTGCTTTATCATTTCTTTGTGTCTTTCTCTCTTTTTTTTATTAAATTTTTTTTTTTGCATTTTTCAGGCGCTAGTGGCTTTTATTAGAGAGGGAGAGGGGGAAACGGGTAGAGGGGGGAGACACCGCAGAAATGAGCGCGTCGGGTCTGGGACGCGAACCCGCGACACCTGTGGAGAGGCTCAGCCTCCCAGCACATGTGCCGCCCGCTTTATTCACTGCACCAAAGCGGCAGCACGTGTCTTTCTCTTTCTACTGAAGAAAAAGGCTCAACTCCGGTGTCTTGACTGACCCCTCCCTTTCTCTTTTCTCTTTAAAATCTGTTTTAACGGTCCAAAAACAGTTTTGGACCGTTAAAAGCAGCTAAGCTGAGAAGCTAAGCTACGAGCTACGCTAACAGGCCGACCTCATCGAAACTCCAAAATTCACCTTTGAGATCTGTGCTTTCCTGTAAAAATTTGGTTTTCTCTGCAAAAAGAAGCTGAGAACTTGTTTACTGATTTTTTTATTTGAAAAATGCTTTGCTAAAGAGCTCAAACTACACAGAGCATCAGCCATTTTGAGAACTGAAAAAAGGAAAGAGAGACAGCCCCCATTTTTCTTAGAAACGCTGCTTTCTCCCTCACTATCCATCCTTTGGTTCAAACAGTCTTGTACTGCCATCCGGTGGTCAAAAAAAGTTACTACACTCAAAACAAATTAACCAACATTTCTTCTTAAATTTACGATAATTACTAATTATTGTCAAATTTCAAACAATATTATCGTTTGTCACAATAATTTCAGAGACAATTAATCACCCAGCATTTTTTTTTTATTGTGACAGGCCTAGTTGTCGCACATTTGTTCTAAAATGACTGCATGCTATCTATTTGAAGGCACACTTCAAAATATCACTTCAAACGGTCATTTGTGAACAATGAAAAGAAAATAAGGTTTTGATTATGGATTGGAGAACAAATTTTGTCCAAAAGGAGCAAAATGACACGTAAGAAGTGTTGAAGTGATCATTGTCGCTTTAACCCACCTTTTTATGTTTGAACCACTTTGGTCACGGCTAGGGATGCACCGTGGCAGTGAAGTTTTTGACTCAAATATTTAATGGAATATTTGAGGGTGAGAAAATGCCTGAAGAATGGAGAAGAAGTGTGCTGGTTCCCATTTTTAAGAACAAGGGTGATGTACAGAGTTGTAGCAACTACAGGGGAATTAAGTTGATGAGCCACACGATGAAGATCTGGGAGAGAGTTGTGGAAGGAAGGCTTAGACAAGAGGTGACTATCTGTGAGCAGCAGTATGGTTTCATGCCAAGAAAGAGCACCACAGATGCCATCTTTGCTTTGAGGATGTTGATAGAGAAGTACAGAGAGGGTCAGAAAGAACTCCATTGTGTGTTTGTGGATTTAGAAAAAGCATATGACAGGGTGCCAAGAGAGGAGGTGTGGTATTGCATGAGGAAATCTGGAGTGGCAGAAAAGTATGTTAGACTGGTACAGGACATGTATGAAGACAGCAGGACAGTGGTGAGATGTGCTGTAGGAGTGACAGATAGCTTCAAGGTGGAGGTGGGATTGCATCAAGGATCGGCTCTGAGCCCCTTCTTGTTTGCTCTGGTGATGGACCGACTAACAGATGAGGTCAGGCAGGAATCCCCATGGACTATGATGTTTGCAGATGACATTGTGATATGTGGTGAGAACAGGTGGAAGAGAACTTGGAGAGGTGGAGGTATGCACTTGAAAGAAGAGGAATGAAAGTCAGCCGTAGTAAGACAGAGTACATGTGTGTGAATGAGAGGGAGGCCAGTGGAACAGTGAGACTACAAGGAGCAGAGGTCACAAAGGTGCAGAACTTCAAGTACTTGGGGTCCACTGTCCAGGAAAATGGGGAATGTGGTAAAGAGGTCAAGAAAAGAGTCCAGGCAGGATGGAGCGGTTGGAGAAAAGTTTCAGGAGTGATTTGTGACAAAAAGGTGTCAGCAAAGGTCAAAGGAAAAGTTTACAAGACAGTGGTGAGACCAGCTATGTTGTATGGTCTGGAGACAGTGTCATTGACAAAAAGACAGGAGAAAGAACTGGAAGTAGCAGAAATGAAGATGTTGAGGTTCTCCTTAGGAGTGACAAGGATGGATAAGATCAGGAATGAGATAATCAGAGGTACAGCACATGTTGAACAACTGGGAGATAAAGTTAGGGAGGCCAGACTGAGATGGTTTGGACATGTCCAGAGGAGGGACAGTGGGTATATTGGTAGAAGGATGTTAGAAATGCAGCTGCCAGGAAAAAGACACAGAGGAAGGCCAAAGAGGAGATATATGGATGCAGTTAGAGAGGACATGAAGGTAGTTGGAGTGAGGACAGAGGATGCAGAGGACAGAGTGAGGTGGAGGAGGATGACTCGCTGTGGCGACCCCTGAAAAGGGAAAAGCCGAAAGAAGAAGAAGAAGAAGAAGAAAGAAGGGATGCACCGATCCGCATTTCTCACTTCCGATCCGATACCGATGCTCAAAAACTGGGTATCGACCGATACTGATACTTTTCCGATCCAATACTGTTCAGGTAAACAAATCTGTATAATGAAGCTTTTGAACTGAGAATATTTATTTCAACATGGTGTGAGACATCCAATGAAGACTCTCTATGCCTTACCACAGGAACCTCACAAACTTTAACAGCAAACAGGAGGCAGCCAGGCATGTCTTCACCACACACGTCCTTCTTACTCATGGTTCAGTTGGAAAAACTAAAAAAACGCTAAGCATGATGGGAAAGACAACACAGTCACTCCCCTTAACCAGTAAGGCAGTGGATTTTGTTGTCTTTCCCATAATGCTTAGCAGTATTTTAGTTTTGAAAACTAAAATACTGCTAAGCATTCTGGGAAATCCCGTTTTTTAGTTTCGTTTTTGACTGTGGCACTAAGTTGTAATTCTTGTTGAATTTGATCAACAGATACAGATTTAAACAATACTGTACATTGAATTTACATTTATAAATTCAATGCATAGTTTAAATCTGTATCTGTTGATCAAAACCAACTAGAATTTACAACTCAGTGCCACAGTCAAAAACGAAACAGAGCAGAGCTTAACTTGCTAAACGTGAAAAGTTCGCAATTCAAAACTTACCCGATATCCTGACTTCCTCATTGGCACTCCGCCAGGCAAGGTCCTTTTTATTTCTCCTCCATACTTGAACACGACTTTGCGGGTTATTTCCGTGTCTCACAAACAATACGTCACACAGTTGCGCAATACCCGTCCCCTCGTTTCCGCGTCACATAGCGGACTCTCCCCCTCTCTCCTCCCCCCGACTCTCCCTGATTGGTTGACACACGCGTTCACGAGTTTGAACGGCGAAATCATCAACATTTTCAAGGCGTGCTTTGGAGGCTGCCGCGGGTTCACGTGCACGGAAAACGCTCAAATGCCACTTCCAAAATGCTCAACACGTACGTGACGTGACGCCCGATGCCAAGACGCGCCTGGAGGCGCGTCCCCCATTGACTTTGCATGTAAACTGGACGCTCCTGCCGTTGAAAAGCCGTTCGGTCTGGATGTACCATTAATGCCGGGTTCCCACCTAACGCTCTGCGCGCATCAAAAAAGCTCCTGACTCGCTGGGTTGGCTACTTGTCAACAGATGTCTGTTCACATCGAACGCGTCTGATGACGCGCAGTTGGAGCAGCGTCTGGCTCCTTTTCCGGTGGGGTTTGTTTTGTGTTTTTGTGCACCGGGCAGATAAGATCAGCTGTTCGTGAGCCCCGTTACTACTTGAGTGGGTTTTCTACGAGCCGAACTGCAGCTCCGGAAGTCTTTGTTGAGATTAAAACTTTTTTTATGTTTGGGGTGATCGTACGCTCGAGCGGACAGCGGCAACTGTAAAAATGCCAAGTTTCTTACCGGAGGCTCGTTGGGTAAGTTTGAAAAGTCCAAAAAAAGTCCCGTTGTTGTTGCGTCATCACATAGCAGAGGCTCTCCCGATTGGTTGCTGCGACGCGGCGAGCAACAGAAGCAGGTCAAATCGAGCTTCGACAGTCGCTGCTCGGGTGCGACGCGGGCGTGGAAAACAGCTGCTGCTCACTGCCGCGCTGCTTGAAATGCTAAAGACGCGCCGCGTCACGCCCCGTTGCTCCAAGATGCGCAGCCACATAGACTTTCAATGTAAAGTGGCTGCTTCGGCTGCGCGAAAAGCGTTCGGTGGGAACACGGCATAAGAGTGTCTTCTTTAGGTTTACCTCACACAATGTTAAAACAGAAGTCACAGAGCATGGTGCAATATACTGCTCTCTGACATCTAGAAAATGTCGGAAATTTTGGCAGGCCGGTTCCGATATCCAATACTTGCATTATGCTGGTATCGGATACTGATACTGATACTGGATCGGATCTGCCCCATCCCTAGTCACGGCTGACTCAGAGGAGTCGACGGTGGAAAGGGCGAACACCAGAAACCATCTTATCACTAGCAAACTGGTTGGTCCCCTATGAGAGTGTGCTGCTTGTGGGGCTGAGTTTGTTTGTGGCTCCTCGGACTGATGAAGTCATTTGGATGAAAGCCCAAACATCTCAACAAAATAAAGAAACCGTCATCCAGATGAACTGACTGAACTTTGTTGGACCGTTTCTAATTTACTCAGTATGGTTCTAGCCTGGTTAAAACCAGACCCTTGTCCTTCACTTTGCTTCGTACTGTACTAGGGTCTAGGACTTCTCCCATAGACAACGATTTCTCCGGTATATTTTTGACCGGACCAATCAGAGAACAGAAGGCGGAGTTTTGTTAGTTTAGCCTGGCGAGGTCCAGGCTATCAGATAAATAGCTCAGAAACCACTCGGTGGATATTTTTTCTGCTACCAGTGTGTAATTATATGGCTCTAATTTACTGACTGTTGGCCTGGATGAAACATTTGAGATAAAATTCGATTTTTTATCATTTATTTTCGTAGCGCACCCGAGGCTGTTTGGAAAATGTCAAACCGAAACAATTTAAATCCAGCAGATTTGACCATTTCGTGAATTGATTTAGGAACTGTTAAGCTCAGGAACACTTCTGATATAACGTCAGCTAAGAAATATATTTTTTCTCAGCAAAGAAATAATAGTTTTTTACCTTGTTTTCTTGAAAATTCCTTCGTGGCGGCAGCCATTTTAACTGACGACGTCAGTCGACGTCGTTCAAAACTCCGCCTTCTGTTCTCTGATTGGTCCGGTCAAAAATCTACCGGAGAAATCGTTGTCTATGGGTGAAGTCCCAGACCCTAGTACGAAGCAAAGTGAAGGACAAGGGTCTGGTTTTAACCAGGCTAGTATGGTTCTGTATTTGACTGCCTTACCTGACCATGTAAGAGTTTTGGTAACATTAACACATGTATACAACTATCTTTTGGTCCCGCATACAGATTTTTTCCAATTACGGTGAGTTCAGAGGAACATTTCATGATAATAACAGCCTTCTAGGTGGACAATGCACAGTTTTATCCTGGTTTAGATCCTACCTGACTGACAGGAGTTTTTCTGTTCATTTAGGGGAATGTTCATCTCCAGCACCTCTGATCTGTTGGGTCCCTCAAGGATCTAGCACTTTGAGATTTTTATTAATGAAAAGTGCATTATAAATGGAATTCATTATTATTATTATTATTATTATCTAGTTTACTTTGTAGGTCCACTGATTTTTAATCTCTACATGTTGCCTTTGGGGTCCATTTTTAGAAAACATAACATCCCTTTTCATTGCTTTGCTGATGATACTCAGTTACATCTTCCAATTGAGTCAAATAAGGTTGAAGGAAACATGAGGGTGTTACCAGATTGTGTCTTTAAACACGTACGGTGCCACCCAGATGTAAAGGATATATAGGAGGTCAATATTACTACTGACCTCTTTACCTTAATTAATTTACTTATTCAGATTGAATAGTAATTTCACGGATTCTTTTCTTTTTCCGTTTACCCAATATTTCTGTGATCTTTATGATGGATAAGTAAGACAGAAGCCATAGAGTGACAATGGACACGTTAACTTAGTTTGGTGTGCCAAAGACACTACCATTTATTTAGAATAAATCAACTAAATTAACACCATTACACTTGATTGACATGATTTCACGTTCTTTCAATTTTTTTTTTCCATTTATAGATGGCCTCCCTTCACACCTTATAGCCATCCTCTCACTCCAATATGTATTTTTTTATAGAGAGAAAGAAAGAAAAGAGAAAGTGAGACAACAAAACAACAATTATCCACAAAAAGAGCACAAGGCAAACACACCAAACCTCCGTCCACAATCCTGCAAAGCACATGACAGAACACAGCAACGAAACATACAAGCATAAAGACTGATAATATTCATGACCTTGCATTAGATTTCTATATATAAACATACCCATACCTACAAATATATATACAGTATACATACATATATATTTATATTCATTTATATACCCATCTACATATATCTACATATACATCCCTGCATCCATTTGTGTGTGGTTGTGAGCATGCATAAGTGAATAAGGTTCCTCCAATAGAACATTTAGTAGCGATTGTGAAGCATCAGAGATCTGTCCCCCCAAAGCCCGAGACAGACGAAAGGGCGATCAAAGCCCAAGACCCCAGGAAGGACCCCGAGCCCAGAGTCCCCAGGACCACCCGAACAGGACGAGCCACTCGTCCACTCCCCAGATCCGACCAAGGGGAAGAACCGGACGAACCCCACCAGGGACCACACACAATGACCCCCCGGGGTCAACAGCGACAAATACACAGGCCCCCGCCGGAGCCCGCTGCACCGATGTAGCCCCAGGGCCGGTCACCGATGCTCGGGCACCGGGGACGCCCATCCCTCAGGTCCAGACCCGACAGGACCAGAGGACCCGAGCCCCACCAGGCAGCCACCAGGCCGAGCCGACAAACGCCCAAGCGTCCAGCCCCAGATAGTGAGGGCCCCAAGCACGCCCGCAGGCAGAGGAACACCCACCAGGGGGCCACGTGGCAGGAGCGCGACACTAGGTAGCCTCAGAAATATTCTTTTCTTTTTCCGTTTACCCAATATTTCTGTGATCTTTATGATGGATAAGTAAAACAGAAGCCATAGAGTGACAATGGACACGTTAACTTAGTTTGGTGTGCCAAAGACACTACCATTTATTTAGAATAAATCAACTAAATTAACACCATTACACTTTATTGACATGATTTCACTTTCTTTCAAT
Source organism: Garcialebias charrua (assembly GCA_038048925.1). NCBI lineage: Eukaryota > Metazoa > Chordata > Actinopteri > Cyprinodontiformes > Rivulidae > Garcialebias > Garcialebias charrua. The sequence continues at coordinate 21,594 of JBBPBX010032054.1, read as the reverse complement.
TTAATACGTCAGCACATTTAAATTGTAACAACAGACATAAATACAGGATGTCATTATACTTAGTCTGTGGCTCAGTCTTAGCTTAAAAATAGTTACCAGATAGATTGAGAGGGATAAGGAAATAGGAGGAGAGATGGTTTAAAGGAAATTGTCTTGAGCATGTTACCAGAAGTGACACTTCCCATCAGATTTCTGCTGAAATCCAGGTACGTTTGTAAACAGCTCTTTACCTTTGACGACGAGTCTGATAAAGAGATGACACCAGCCTTTCAGGCGTACAGAATCGTTGCAGGTCCAGCACGTCCGAGCCGGTTCTCGTTTACGTTTCAACGTCTCCTGGGATCCGCGTCGATCATCAGAAAATATGTCAGCTACTGGTTGACTTCAAGATAACTTATTCCAGAAAGGAATTTAATTCAAGTTCTGAGCTGGTACGCTCGGTTCTAAGTGGACCAATAACAAGCATGTTATCAGCCTTTACTGGAGAACGAAGGCCCTTAGCTTTTGACCAAACGTCCCACAGCTTGAAGAGCAAGTTCACATCTCTCCTTCCTCACAGGAACTCACGGTTTTAGGAAAAACTTAGACTCTTAGTAGAAGATCTGAGATGAGAGGAGTTGTCACTTTCCCATTGGTCCAAAAAAGAACCAGTCGAGCAGTTCACTTGTTATCACGATTCAAGGTGAAATTCAGCAGAGGGAAATTGTTTAGGAAAAGTATCTGAGGGAGAAGACTTTCAGACGCTAGTTAGAGTTTTAGTTGAAACTCAACAAAAACAACTTCTGTGTAAGTCAGTTTGACCTTTTATCTGAACTTTGACACCATTTCATTTGATCAAGTGACACATTAATGTTTCACATTTAAAGAATAACAGCATATAACATATATCATGAAAATGACAAAAGTTATTCTTTTGATTACATTAGAATAAAATTAAAGAAGCCAATAGTCTCTTTTGGTGACTATGTTCTCAGATTACAACTAATGGAATAATTTGTAGTAAATGTCTTGTTTTACTGAGAGGTCAGTAAAGGTCATCACTGGACAGTTCAAAAACCTTAGTTTGAACCTGGGTAGGTCCACTACATCTCCCCCCTTTTGGAAGCCATCGCCAGTCCTTGGGGATGGGGTCCAACACGAAAGGAAACCTTGAACTGTCTCTGATCTTGAAGTAATCCAGCAAGTGGAAAAAAAATCAAAAATTATAATCCCATAAAGTTTTTGGAAATTCCATACTGTTCGTAGGTAATCCCATTGCGGTAAGCTTTTAATCCCTTGGAAAACTGAGTCTGTTAACTCTTGGAAAACAAAGTCTGTGATCCTTTGGAAAACAAAGTCTTATAATCCACAGCGGTAATTCCACAGCAGTAATTCCATATCGATTAGAGTTGGTGATTTCATCAGCAACAATTGTTTTTATAATCAGCATGTAGAGGGGATCCCTCGATTGACGCAGAGGAGGCGACCCTTGGATGAAGGTTGAAGACCAAGCGTTGGAGCTGCAGGTCCCCACATCGAAGGTTGTTGGCTGGTTGGCTTCCAGTCAGTGCCACTCTGGTTCTATGTGTCATGCAATTATGTGGGTTTTTAGGTGGGCTTATGATTGGGATTTTACATTAGGCCCTACCTATATGCACCTGGTATGTAAGCTATCATGGTTTAGATCAGCTACAATTACCAATTAAGGGGTGGATCAATTCTGTAAAATTAGATATAGGGATCTATACCTATAAAATTTTGGAGGGCTTCTGTAACGAAGGCCTCTAATTCCAAACTATTCCTCCATTCATTACTTAGTTTAGGTTAAACTAAAATAGAAAAATGAAATATAGTTTGATCTAAATGTCTGTTGTCTTTTAGACGAACGACGTAGGATTTGGTATTCCTAATAAATTTTGAAGTCTATGGCGAGACTCATCAAAATGAATAGACAATCTAGAATAGAAACGATCGAATCGGTTCAATTTAGAAATTGTGAGACCAGTGTAGTTTATGGTACCTTGAGTAGCTTTAAACTACATTGACTCTTCGACGATTGAGATTTAACAAAACGAACTGTATGTTGGCATAGTTAAATCCATATCATTCATTAACCAATGTTAATACAAAACCTTTTTGGCTGGGAGTGTTCAGAACCAAAACAATATCTCAACTAACGACAACAGTAATGACTAAACAACAAGGAAACAACGTTTCATTGCTTCGACACACTCTTGTCGTCAGATTCCAAAGTGCAACACACAAGAAAAACAGGTCTCAACTTTATGACCGAGGTCAAATTAAATCTCGTGGATTTAACACTAGCAAACCCAGGGGAAAAAAAAACACAAGAACTGCCATGAGTTTGTCAAAATGACAATTCTTCCATTAGGTGTCTTGAGCCTGGGGGTGGAGATCTTTGTTTGTGGGTAAACATCCCCTCCTGAGAATCTTCTCCCAGCATATCTTCTCCAGTAGGTCAAAACAAAGGATCCCCCTCACACAGAGAACATTCAATTTACATACACCCCCCACAAATTACCCCACATTCCAACAGCATTTTGCTTCTACAGAGAGAGAGTTGCTTTCACCAGAGACTTATTGCTCTGTAGGTGGGGGGGGGGTTCTTACAAGCTTTGATCAAAAATAATGTTACACTGAATTTTATTTTTTTATTTTTTTTCATTCAACCTTTATTTAGTCAGGTAAATCTTATTGAGCCTCGAGGCCAATGAAACACATACATTAAACAATAAACAATAGAAAAGTAGCAAAAACATCCATCCATCCATCCATCCATTTTCGTCCGCTTATCCGGGGTCGGGTTGCGTGGGTAGCAGCCTAAGTAGGGAGGCACACACTTCCCTCTTCCTCTCGATGTGGAGAAGCAGCGGCTCTACTCCGAGTCCCTCCCGGATGGCTGAGCTTCTCACCCTATCTCTAAGGGAGAGTCCAGACACCCTGCGGAGAAAACTCATTTCAGCCGCTTGTATCCGAGATCTTGTTCTTTCGGTCATAACCCAAAGCTCATGACCATAGATGAGGGTGGGAACGTAGATCGATCGGTAAATTGAGAGCTTTGCCTTTTGACTCAGCTCTCTCTTCACCACGACAGACCGGTACAGCGCCCGCTTCACTGCGGACACTGCACCTATCCGCCTATCGATCTCACGCTCCAGTTTTCCCTCATTCGTGAACAAGATCCCGAGATACTTAAACTCCTCCACTTGGGGCAGGACCTCCTCCCCGACCCGGAGAGGGCATGCTACCCTTTTCCGGCTCAAGACCATGGCCTCGGATTTGGAGGAACTGATCCTCATCCCGGCCGTATCACACTCGGCTGCAAACCGCTCCAGTGAAAATTGTAAATCACGAACTGATGAAGCCAGTAGGACCACATCATCTGCAAAAAACAGAGAAGCGATTCTAAGGTCACCAAAACAAATCCTCTCAACACCTTGGCTGCGCCTAGAAATTCTGTCCATAAAAGTTATGAACAGAATCGGTGACAAAGGGCAACCTTGGCGGAGTCCAACTTTTACCGGAAACGAGCCTGACTTACTGCCGGCAATGCGGACCAAGCTATTTATATATATATATATATATATATATATATATATATACAGGTAGTCCCCGACTTACGAGCGCTCTGACCTACGAGCATCCGGACTTACGAGCTGGCAAATTTTTGGAAAAAACGCAAAAAATACTGAGTTTTTCTGTGTTTTTTCACCACAGTCCGTTAGCTAAACATGTGGACACACGTTTCCGATCATTTTTATGCACTCATAAGCGGTTTTTCGATGAAAAACGAGTGTTTGTAGTCGCGCTAGCAAAACCGTTCCAACTTACGAGCGAAATTCCGGACTTACGAGACACGTGGCGGCCGTTCCAAATTACGAGATTTCCATGTTACGAGCGCCTCGTTGTAACGGAACTCGCTCGTAAGTCGGGGACTACCTGTATATATATAATATATATATATACTTATAAATATATATATACATATATACATATATACATATATATATATATACATATATATATATATATATATACATATACATATATATATATACATATATATATATATATATATATATATATATATATATATATATAATATATATATATACATATATATACATATATATATATATATATATATACATATATATATATATATATATATATATATATATATATATATATATATATATATATATATATATATACATATATATATATATATATATATATATATAGATATATATACATGTATATATATAGATATATATACATGTATATATATATAGATATATATACTTATATATTATGTATTATATATTATGTATATATATATTTATGTAATGCAGAAAATTTACATACAGTACACACACTTTATGGTATTGTAGGCCATTGCATTAGGTAATACATTCAGCAATTACTTTTACTTTAATACTTTAAGTATTTTTAAAAGCAAGTACTTATTTACTTTTACTTAAGTAAAAATATTAATATGGTACTTCTACTTTTACTAGAGTATATTTTTGTCTGTTTATTTGCACTTTTACTTAAGTACAGTGTTTGAGTATTTTCTCCACCACTGGATTTACCTGACTAAATACAGGTTGAATGAATGAATATATAAATATGCCCCAAGGCCTCCTCCCCGCCAACAGAATGGAATGGCCTCATATACATACCAATGGCTTTAAAAATGCTAATTCAATTTGTCAGTTTGACAATCCCATGGGTTGCATAGGTAAAATTTTCATTTTGACAAAAACTGGTATTTTAACTGTTAAACGGTTGTTAAGGTTAAGTTTTTGTTGTGGGTGTTAGACTTAGCGTTTCTAAGTTCAAGTTGGACAATGCGACTTATAGGGTGGGAAATATGGTAGTTTAAACCTGATTAGTTTATTTACTAACTTGTGTTTGTACGACCTTATTATCCCATGAAGTCGGTGAGTTTGTGAGATCTTTGTCTTTTGTGGATTCATTGAACGCCTTGTAAGGTTTGATCTGATTTCGATGTACCCATTTAGCAATTGGCTCTTTGCGGCCTTTGCTGATTTTGATTTCGTAGACGACTGAGGACACTTTGTCTGTTATCAGATGAGGTCCAGTCCACCTGGGCATTAGTTTGCGGGCGAGAGTTCCGGTCTCGGACCCTCCTTTCCCGGTTGCTGGGGCGAACGTATAGTACCAGACTCTGTCTCCCACTTGGAGTTCATTATGAGAGGCCTTCTGGTCGTAGTACGCCTTGCGTCCTTCAGCGGATTTTTCCAGGTTTTTCTGGGCGAAAGCAAAAGTGTTTCTGAGGTGTACATTCAAATCTTTCATGTATTGTTGTGTAGTGTAGGCTGTCGCCATGGCGGCGTCGCCTGGTTGGTACAACAGGTGTAGAGGGAGAGTCATTTGTCGACCGGTCATCATCTCGAAGGGAGAGATGCCAGTTGATGTGTGTGGAGTGGCTCTTATGGCCATGAGGACCAGAGGGAGTTTCACGTCCCAGTCCTTGTGGTTTGCAGCCACGTATTTCTTCAAAATACTCACCACAGTTCTGTTTGCTCTCTCTACTTGGCCTGAAGCCTGTGGGTGGTAGCCGACATGAAAGTTGGCCTTGACGCCTAGCGTCTTCCACAGTTCTTTCATCACTTCACCTGTGAAGTGTGTACCTTGGTCTGAGTTCACCCGAAGGGGAAGTCCAAACCTTGAGAATATATGATTCATTAACAACATAGCAGTTGTTTGTGCTGTGTCGTTAGGAGCTGGTAGGCATTCTACCCATTTGGTAAATGCACAGGTTACCGTGAGAAAATATTTATTTCCTCTAGAGCTCTTAGTGAGTGGTCCAACCCAGTCGATCTGGAGGTCAGACCATGGGAATGCAATGCCTCTGCTTTGCAGTGGTGCTCTGTGAAGTGGTCTGGTTGGCTGAAACTGGCCACAGACCACGCACCCTTCAATGTAGTCCTTGACATCCTTTTTCATTCCAGGCCAATAGGCAATTTGTTTTAATGCCGTCAGCGTGGCTTTATCTCCTTTGTGTCCTGCGGACGGGAGATCATGGGCATGAACTAACATCACCCCCCTTTGGTCATGGGGAACCACGAACACAGGTGAGGACGTTGGTCCATGAGCGAAAGTTAGGATGCCTTTGATTAGTTTTAACTGTTTGCGCAGCTGGTAAAGGACTTTAAGGTCTGGATCGGAATCCAGTTTGTCTTTAGACGGAGTGTTTTTGTCTGGATCAGTCAGGTACAGTATCATGGAGTTTATTGCAGGTTCCGACTTCTGTAGTTAGATGATGTCTGGGTCAGTCAGTGCGGGTCGTACAGAGACTGCGTTGTCAGCAGGTCTGGCTATGGCCTGTGCACGTGTGACTGCCATAACCCTGACTGTAGGTTGTATTGACAGAGTCTTGATTAACCAGGAGGGGTCGAAGGACCATAGAGGACCTTCGTCGGCTCCTTCTTTGGCTAAGGAATCTGCAATGTCATTGTAGTGCTTGTCATTGCCTGGGACTCTAGAATGTCCTGGAACTTTCTTCCAGTAGATCTGTAAGTCGTGTGATGTCACCAAGTGATCACATGCCATGAAAAGCTCTTTGTGTTTCACCACCTTCCTGTCGCTTGTTAGGAAACCGTTCTGTTTCCACACAGCGAGGTGACAAGCGAAACTTAAACGAGCATAGTTAGAGTCAGTGCAGATGACTAGCGTCTTGATGGAGCGTTCTACTACCATCTGGAGAGCTATTAGGATTCCTGCAATCTCAGCGTACTGAGAAGTCTGAGAGCCTAATTTGTAGCTGAAAGTTATCTGTTCTTGGTCTTGGAGGAGGACCCCTCCAACACCTGCTCTGCAGATTTTGTCGCGGAGGAATGAAGATCCATCCACGTACAATGTTGTCATATCTTTGCAGATATTGTCATCAAAGAAGTGGTGATTCGGGTCTTCAGTTACTGGGGGTTTTACCTCAACCGGCGGCTGGGTGGCTGGTACATCTTGTGTACACTTTTGGCAGATTGCCAAGTCCGTCCCCAGATGTGACTTCTTGTTTTGACCATAACGTATGTCTAGGTTAAAACTTTGAAGCGCCATGAGCCACGTTGCAACACGTGAGTTTGTTACCACACCATCTCTGATGCGTTCACTGTTAAGAAAAGTCACTGGCTGGTGTTGTGTTTCCACAATGATTTTCTGTCCACCAATGTAGCTGGAGAAATGTTTAACTGCCCACACTGTGGTCAGTAAAGCCTTCTCACAGTCTGAGAATCTCAACTCGGGGCCTGCCATCGTTTTGCTGGCGTAGGCTACTACACGTTTGTCTCTGTCGTGTATTTGGTACAGACCTGCACTTATGCAATGAGCTGAGAAGCCCACTTCCAAGTAAAACTCTTTGTTGTAGTCTGGGTAGACTAAACATGGGGCTGACTTGATCCTGTTTATAAGAGCGTCCATTGCCTGCTGCTGTTTGTCAGTCCAGACAAATGGAACGTCTTTCTTAAGGAGTTCAGTCAGTGGTTTCGCAAGGTCCGCATAGTTTTCTATGAATTGGTTCGAGTAGTTACACACGCCCAGAAAACTTTGTAGTTCTTTGAGATTGGTGGGGACTTTGAGATTGTCGAGGCCTTGGGTGCGAGTCAGCTGTGGTTGTACTCCGTCTGGACCTACAAGTAGGCCAACGTAGTCCACCTTGGTTCTGCACCATTGGCATTTTGACAGTGATATCTTAGCACCAGCAGTTGTTAGTTGATTCAGAACGTGGTCGATCTCAGCCAAATGTGAGTCCAGTGTTGGCTGCCTCAAAAGGACATCGTCCACATAAATCAGTGTCCCACGCTCGTGGGCGTCTGGACATGCTTTGTTCAAGAAAATGTTGAACTCTGCAGGTGAGTTAGCGTAGCCAAAGGGACACCTGTTAAAGGTATATTGACGGCCACCAAAAGTGAGAGCTAGTTTATACTGATCCTCGGTGCGTACAAGGATGGTCCAAAAACCAGAGGTGATGTCAAGGGTCGAAAAGTACTTACCATTGGTGACCTTGGGCAATTCCTGTTGGAGCTGCGTCATAGGCCATCTGGATAAGGGAACTTGTTTGTTTAGCTTTCTGTAGTCTATAGTGAGTCTCCACTTACCATTTGGTTTTAACACCGGCCATAAAGGCGCAGAGTAAGTGCTGTTACAGTATCGGATGATACCTTTTTCTAACAGGTCATTAATGATTTCTCTGATAGGTTGATGTGCTGCCAGAGGAATCTTGTATTGTCTGACAAATGCAGGGGGAGCATTAGGCGGGGTTGGGATGCTCACTGTGTGGAGCGTGGTCAACCCACAATCCATCGAGTCAGTTGAGAATGATTTCTCATATTTTAGAAGAACTTTGCGAAGTTTGTCCCTTTCTTCATCAGTTTTCAGGGCGTCGGCTTGGGCGACCACCTGGTCAATCTGTGAAGCAATTGAGAGGGGTTCTTGTTCTTTGGGGAGCTCCAGTGAGTCCCCTTCAGTGTCATAAAACCTGTCAACAGGTAGTACACTGTAAGTTTGAGGGCCTAGACTGTCTCCTTTGTTGAAACCGAACCTGTGGACAATGTCCTGGTCGGACTCTTTGGGGGAGAAAAGAGCTTTGGCCTGTGTTGGTTTCGTGAACAAGACTTGCCCTGTGTGTTGAATTGGGATCAAGTTTTCCTGGGAGTCCTCCCAGAAATGGAATGCTTAGCTCAAAATCATGAAAATCAGTAGAGATCAACCATCCTAGCTGTGTGTTTTTTGGGATCAGTACCTCTTCTGTGCTTGTGTTGCACACAGCAACAGTCGTGGTTCTGCAGTCGAGGGTCACTTGGCATGTGGCCTCCATGGACAGTCCTAAGTTGAAAAACATAGGAGATGGTTGAAAGTATGCCTGTTTTGTGCTAATAGCTTGTCCTTTCATGATGTGAAACATCACCGGCTTGTTCATAACCTGAGGTGGTACCGCAGTGTTATGGCTGTTAGCAATCTGGCAGACCTCTGGTATGGTCTGTCCAGCCTTAAGGTTCTCTGTGGTTAGCACAGGAGAGTCCTTCGTGGCTGTGTCTAGTGACCACAGTACATTGTTGTTGATGTCCACTCGGACACCTAATCTTACCAAAATGTCGGAGCCTATGTAGGTTGCATGTGGTAAGTTCGGGACCACGAGGAACGGGTGATCCAGTTCTCGTTGGTTCCAGATTAGTTTCAGGTCAATGATCCCTTTTGCGGTCATTACCTGTTTATCGTTGGGGTCTAACGAAAAGCGGAAAGCTTTTTTGTTCATTCCTAGACCCAACTGTTTTTTAACCAAGGTTCCATAGAAAGCTTGGCTGATCGCTGATTTCTCCGTCCAAGGGGACAGAACAGCATCATCTGTGTGGGATCCTTGGATCTCAACACCTTTGACTACCTGTGGTAGGTAGTGTTCAGTGAGTGCTGACTGTTTCAGCTCGCAGAGGAGGCTCTCTTGTTGGGCCTCTTCTGCCTCACCTGTTGCTGAAGGTTCACTTACCGGGATTGTGCTCTCGTTTGAGGATTCCCTTGTGCCTTCCGCGGTACCTGCTGTTAGACAGTCAGTGTCACCTTGTGTAGGCATATCGATCGGCAGTGGTTGGCTCACTCTGGTCCACATTGTCTGATCGCCATAATCTATAATCGCGTCGAAGCGGTTTATAAAGTCTTGGCCGACCAAAAATGGGAATGAGTCAACGGCGGACACGTGTACCGGGTGGTATAGCGTCGTTTCACCAATCTGCATGTGAACCATGGCTATAGCTGTTAGGGTTGTTCTCGTCTCTGAGAATCCCTGCAATACTACAGCACATTCTTTGAGGGGTATTTCCCTGTCAACACCGTTAGCAGCTATCCGTAGCTCCTCCAACAGTGTGGGTGACATAATGGTTATGTTGTGGTTATTTGTGGGTTATTTTGTGGTTATATGTGGTTATTTCTGGGTGGAGTGTGCATGTTCTCCCCGTGCATGCGTGGGTTTCCTCCGGGTACTCCGGTTTCCTCCCACAGACCAAAAAACATGCATATTAGGCTGATTGGTGACTCTAAATTGACCCTAGGTGTGAGTGAGAGAGTGGATGGTTGTTTGGTGTGAGTGAGAGAGTGGATGGTTGTTTGGTGTGAGTGAGAGAGTGGATGGTTGTTTGTGTGAGTGAGACAGGTCCCTCTTGTAAATGAGTCCCCGTGACTCAACGAGGCTAGCCTGTATAAATAAAGGTTGAATGAATGAATATGTCGGCCCCACCGTCCAGGAGGGCCTCTTCTGTGAGGACCCCTTCTAATGTGATTGACAGGTAAGCCTTCTTAGTGGGCCCCTTCCTGATAATGTTACACAGGAACCTATCAGGTTTTCTTCTACGTTTGTTACGTCTACCATTGTCTGTGTCATTTTCATTTATCAGTACTGGTAGTGCAGTCACACATGGGACCGAGTGTTCGGTCTGTGACGAGCCATTGTCTTTGGTGAGTGAGCTTTCCCCCCCTTTTTCTGATGAGGGGCTCTCGGACTCTGTAACAATGATGTCATGGTTACAGTCAACGTCTTGTTGACTGTCTGTACCCTGATTGTCAGCATCCTGACCATCAGTATCTTGGTGACTGTCAGCAATTGTGGCATTGTTGTTATTTGTGTGTTCTGAGTTACTATCAATGATAGTGCTACACATACTCCAGGTTTGTTTTCCTTGTTTGTTTTTTTCAAACTTTCTAACAACCGACGTATGTTCTCCATCTCTTCTGAGGACAGAGGTTTATGGCCTTTTTTCTGGAACTTCTGTGAGTTTTTCCTTGCCGTAGACTGTTCAGTCTGAGGTGCAGGAGCTGGCGCATTGCTCGGGGGTCCCCTCTGGGACCACCCTCTTTCATATGAGTCTCCTTGGGACCCATATTTCTTTTTCTTTTGGAATGCCCCCCCTTTTTGATGATGAGGTTCATCCTCTTGATGCGGCCTGCACCACTTCGGGTCTCTGGACCCCTTTTGGTCTTTGTTCCAGCGGACACCTTCATTTTGCAGTCTGTTAGGTTGGAAATTTTGTTTATTCTCGCCTTCCTTAAAAGAGTGAGCTTGCGCCCTTGCTCCTTCAAGTTCTAGCGTTTGGTATCTGACCTTTTCACCTGGATACACTTCTACGGGTTTCTTGTGTCGCTTGTATGTTTCGAAAACACGTATAGCGCACTCCTTTAATTCACGCACGTTTTTTTCTCTGTAGTCGGCCATGAGGTTGGCCGTTGAACCAATCTCTGAATATAGATTGTTCATAAAAAGAAACTTAAAATCACGCTCATTCTCCATACCTGGCTCATTCCTATCACCAAAAAAGGCTTCGAAAAGTCTGTCATAATATGGGATCGGATGTTCATTCTGCCCCTGATTTTCAATGCGGCTTGGTAGCCAACGTCTCCCATGCGTGGAGCATATTCTTGCAGTAGAGTTTCGCAGAAAAGGTTGTAATCCTTCAAAATTGTGACTGGTTGACACGCAATGAAGTGCTACACCTTTCTGCTTGAGGTGAGTTTGATTAAACCGACTTTATCGTCGACCGTAGCGTTCGGATAGCATGCCAGTTTAAACTCAATGTCTTTCAGGTAGGTATCGGTTTCAGTTGAACTATATTGCCCTGGCTCAAAACATTGAACGAACTGGGAAATTTTATGGAGTCGTTCTATTGGGACAGCTAATTGAGAGCCATTGATAGTGACCCATCTGCGCACCAGGTACACCTGTTGACATGGGGTACGTAGGTACCTGCCATTGGGTTATCCCAGCAAATGTCTGTTGAGGTGGGGGTGGTGGCGGAGGGAGTAGTGCATCGGGCATGGGCGGGGGCGGTGGAGGAGGGAGTGGGTCATCAGGTATGGGAGGGGGCGGCGGAGGTGGTGGATTCTCAAGGTGTTTACTCATGAGATCCAAACATTTTCTCTCTTCTTCAAAGAGTTTGTTCATTGCTGATGCACGCTCTATTCTACAACTGTTCAGTTGGACTCTTAACCCATCATTTTCACGTTGTAACATCATGTGCTGTTCTTGTGATTTTCTATAATCATCTTGCAGCCTTGTGTACCGTAGTGATAATGATTCCAGGGTGTCCGTGCATTTGTCCAGCGCGTCTCGAGCCTCCCCACAATCCGCCTGAAGCGACTTGTACTGATGGTAATACTTATCCTTCTCCACCACACATTTTTCCAAATCATCTTGTGATTGTTCAAAATCCCTTTTTAACACTGTGCATTCTTCGTAGAGACTACGCGATTGTTCAGCGCTGTCAATACTCGACTGTGTTAAACTCCTTACCTCCTGCTGTAAAGTGGCAATCTCCATTTGTGCTGTTAAACATGATTTAGAGACAGCCTGGCGTGCAACAGTTTCAAAGTCTAGCTTGGCCTTTAACAGAAGGCTTAATTTAGCCAAACGTTTATCTCTGTCTGCTTTCTTTTCAGCCGTTGTGGTTCCAGCTGTTACAATTTTTAATGCTCTGTCCACATCTGTTTCCTCCATCAACTGTGACTCTTCATGGTAATTCGTGACGGACCCTGTGAGCGAAAATAAGGCACGTTCGATCCAATCTGCTTTGGTCGGGTCGTAGCCTTCAGTTGGCACAGGTTGCCCCGTATCAGTGGTATCAGGGGTCTCACCCTCTGTGCCTGCCATCTTTTATCTGGATTTTCTGTGAAAATTAAAATAAAAGATGCTCTGTATTCGTTACTCTAACTTTTCACTATTTGAAATAAACAGGAAAGTTTAAATGTGCACAGGATAACTGTGAAAGATGTTGTCAGAGAGAAGGAAGAGAAAGAAAAAAGTTGCTGTTATCTGGAGTGAAAACTGTACTTTTGTTTGTTGTTTTAAATTCTTTTGTATTTAAAATAAGCAAAAATGTTTGTCTGTACCTCTGTTATTTTAACTTTTTTTATTTAAAATAAACAGGAGTTATTGTTTGTGTACAGAACAATTTTAGAGCTGGTAATTTACAATAAAAATGCTGACTTTTTATGATGATTTTGAGAAAACTCATCTGTTAACGTCTTTTAACCAACAGGGGGCAGCTTCAAGTCTTAATGTTATCACGAGGAGACAGATTTTTCTATTCAGTATTTAAACTAAAAACAACCTTTTAGAGTTAGTTTCTAGTGTGTCCGTGATAAACGCTCGAACCACGTTCTTGTCAGAGACAGATTTATGTGGTTAGACAGTTTAGATGGCTTCAAATGAGTTTTTAAACTTTAAATGAAATCTCCGTTTGTCCTATGAGTGTGAACTGCCTGTCACCCAAAGTGCCGCACCTGGAAATGATGACAAAAATGGACGGGTCGACGCAACTCGTCACCAGCTCTCGTACTTGAGCGAGGCGGAGCTCGCTACACAGATACGTGACGTCAACCAATCAATCACAGCGCTTGTAGTACTATTCCCAAGCATTCATGGTGAATGTAGTTTTCTTACCTTCGACCAATGCAGTGCCGGAAATGACGATAAAGTGGGCTGGTCGCAACGGCGTGCGTTCCCACTTCAGCGAATCAGCGTTCGCTACGAGAGTGATTGACAGCTCACAGCTCTCGTTTTATCCAATCACAGCTCATAAACAAACGTGTAGGACACGTAGCCTTTAACGTTACCTTAGCACAATAGAGCGCAACTTTATAGACTCTTAACAACTCAAACGCTTCAAATTAACTTCCCAAAATTCTGAAACATGGCAATCACATTTAAAACAGGCACAACTTAGCTACGCTCAGTAACCAGCACGTCAACTGTAACACGACACGGACTCTCTCGGAGCCGCGTTCAGGTCGGTTCCGTCCATTTTAAAGGAGCAGAACTCGGGTTTCACAAAACCACTATCCGACACATTCTAACAGTAATATGCTTTTTTGACCTGCTCAAACATGTAAAAATACCAGCACAGCAATCTTGTTGATGTTAATAACAACTCTTCAGGCAGTTTGACTCCGCGGTCAACAAAGCTTTGTACAGGAGTCTGTACGTGAACTGGACTGAACAGAACCAGAACCCCCCCACAGACCACGGGCTGACAAAACTTCACCTAAAAGCTTCCAACAGCGTGTTAAAGAGTTGAAACAATAACAATCTCTCAGCTTCAAATGATAAAAACATGCAGAATCTGCCTGTCTTGAACACCTCAGCCAAAAAATTATCACCTTCAGAGTCCAAAAATTGGAATAATCATGCCAACATAACGTTTCAAGTTCATGATGGATCACAGATTTATGAATAAACGTTCAGAAACTCGTACGGACCACCAGATGAAGGAAACATGAGGGAGCCACCAGATTGTGTCTTTAAACACATATGGTGCCACCCAGATGTAAAGGATTTTAGGGAGGTCAATATTACTACTGACCTCTTTACCTTAATTAATTTACTTATTCAGATTGAATAGTAATTTCACGGATTCTTTTCTTTTTCCGTTTACCCAATATTTCTGTGATCTTTATGATGGATAAGTAAAACAGAAGCCATAGAGTGACAATGGACACGTTAACTTAGTTTGGTGTGCCAAAGACACTACCATTTATTTAGAATAAATCAACTAAATTAACACCATTACACTTGATTGACATGATTTCACTTTCTTTCAATTTAATACGTCAGCACATTTAAATTGTAACAACAGACATAAATACAGGATGTCATTATACTTAGTCTGTGGCTCAGTCTTAGCTTAAAAATTGTTACCAGATAGATTGAGAGGGATAAGGAAATAGGAGGAGAGATGGTTTAAAGGAAATTGTCTTGAGCATGTTACCATAAGTGACACTTCCCATCAGATTTCTGCTGAAATCCAGGTACGTTTGTAAACAGCTCTTTACCTTTGACGACGAGTCTGATAAAGAGATGACACCAGCCTTTCAGGCGTACAGAATTGTTGCAGGTCCAGCACGTCAGAGCCGGTTCTAGTTTACGTTTCAACGTCTCCTGGGATCCGCGTCGATCATCAGAAAATATGTCAGCTACTGGTTGACTTCAAGATAACTTATTCCAGAAAGGAATTTAATTCAAGTTCTGAGCTGGTACGCTCGGTTCTAAGTGGACCAATAACAAGCATGTTATCAGCCTTTACTGGAGGACGAAGGCCCTTAGCTTTTGACCAAACGTCCCATAGCTTGAAGAGCAAGTTCACATCTCTCCTTCCTCACAGGAACTCACTGTTTCCTGAAAACTTAGACCCTTAGTAGAAGATCTGAGATGAGAGGAGTTGTCACTTTTCGATTGGTCCCGCAGAACCAGTTGAGCAGTTCACTTGTTATCACGATTCAAGGTGAAATTCGGAGCAGAGTGAAATTGTTTAGGAAAAGTGTCCCACTGAAGAGACTTTCAGACGCTAGATGAGAGTTTTAGCTGAAACTCAACAAAAACAATTTCTGTGTAAGTCAGTTTGACCTTTTATCCGAACTTTGACACCCTTTCATTTGATCAAGTAACACAGTCATGCTTCACATTTAAAGAATAACATAGCATATAACATATATCATTAAAATTACAAAAGTTATTCTTTTGATTACATTAGAATAAAATCAAAGATAGAAATAGTCTCTTTTGGTGACTATGTTCTCAGATTACAACTAATGGAATAATTTGTAGTAAATGTCTTGTTTTACTGAGAGGTCAGTAAACACTGGTCAGTAAACACTGGACAGATCAAAAATCGCTTCCTCCTCCGCAACCCCATGACTGAAATGAATGAATTTCTCACTGGCGAATAATAACTCATGTCCTACCTGGCTGCGCGACGTTCTAAATATTTCCTGGTGGACTGTGGGCTGCAGGACCAAGGCTCCCTGTTTTTATTTTTATTCTTTAGAACTTTTTATTAACATATAAAGTTTAGAAACACCGCAGCGGCTGCAGCCGAGCCAGCTCATGCAGTCTCCCACTCGACCTGTCAATCAATTGAGTAGTAGTGTCAGCAAATGACCAATCAGCTTCCTCAGTTTGTCCCGTAGGTAGACACTCTGCACGCAGCTGCTCAAATTACAACAAGAATTTGGAGCAAAAACGCGAGCATTTAACGTAAGAACGAAAGCAGAGCTGTGCCAGTGAACGCTTGCGAACAGAATGCGCGTGTAGAGTGGCGTACAGGCAGAACGCTAAGCTTTGCTGGAGGCTAAAGTTGTGGGTCGTACATTTCGTTCGTTACACTCTGAATTACACAGTTCGTTACACTCTGCTGTGACCTGGAATGAGCTGAATCTATTATGATTGGAGTCAATCTTCTGACACGTCACACGTTTCCCCAGTTTCTCAGACAGATAAGAGGACAACGTGCCAGCATCAAGCTCTGGAGAGAACCGAGTTGCAAACACACTCACCAGTTTGGTTCTAATTACTGGGATGTTGTCCTTGGTTCCAGTTCCAAATATTCCAATATTTCTCCGCTGATCCTTTTGGAGACGCATGTTACGCTGCGCTGCTGCGTTTGGAGGACGCGCACGTTTTCACTGCTTTCCTCACAACAGTGCTCCATGATTGAGACTCGGAGAGCGCGTCCTCACGCTGTCCGGGTGGCTCCGGTGCCAGCTCCGTCCGAGCTGGTGCTGCCGCTCCACCCATCCACCCAGGTGGCGCAGGTGCAGCAACTCCATCCATCTGCCCAGGTGGGCTGCAAAAGCTCTCAATAGCAGCCAACCTGCGATCCATAGCTGCAGTACATGCACCAAGGTTTTCAATCAGGCTGGTTTGAGTCTTCATGGCCTCTCTCAGACTCGAGACTTCCCTGCTCAGCTGCTCCACTCGGCTGAGCAGAGCTGACGCGTCCATGTTGCCAAACCCGACAGGTGGTAGCTCGTCCAGGTAGTGTGAGACAAACCTGGGAATGTTCTCTCCACATTCATTAAGCACCTTTAGGCAGTTTTTAACATTATTAATGTCCTTCTGGGAGCCTTTGTGCCTGACGCAACATATAGAAATCGCACACAGTTCAAATAGTATGCGCTTGGACTCTTCAATCCACTCAGATGAGAAATTGTTTGACACCAACAATACAATTTCATCTTGTGACAGAGTTCTCATCTTGATGACAATAAAGTTTAGAAGTTCATCCTCTATGATAACTTTCCCATCTGTTGTTTTATATACAATTATATATACAATCTATATACAATTATACAATACAATTTATATACAATTTTATATACAATTATTATGGACAGGAAATGGATACATCTTTATCAAAACAAAGGAAGGGTCTCAGCCTAAAATGATAAAAGAGCTGACGGATCTGGATGAACACAGGAGATGAAAATGAAACAACTCACACTCAAAATGGATAAAATATACAGTGAAATGAACAAATACATTAGAACATGACAACATACGAAGATTCAGAACCTAAAATATATAATGTTGAAAATGTGATTGATGCAAATTTTTTTCCTGTAATAAAAAATAGCGAATATTATAATGAAGAGCAGTTTAATGACATCAATGTATCAAATGAAGTTCTCTCTTCACTTTAATAGCAGAAGTATAAATGCAAACATATCCAAAATAACAGATTACTTAAAACAGTTAAATAGAACTTTTACAATAATAGCGCTGTCAGAGACATGGCTCAATGACAATAACACAAGTAATATTCACATCGAGGGGTATGAATTATATCATATGAACAGAAATAATAAAAGAGGTGGTGGAGTCGCTCTATTTGTCAATAATGAAATAAAATGTAAATTAAATAGTGAAATGTCAATAATAGTTGATAATATTATGGAAATGATAACAATAGAAATAATAAACAAAAACGATAAAAACATAATAATAAGTTGTGTATATAGATCACCAGGAGCAAATATAGAAATATTCACGGATAAAATCTTGGAGCTAATGGAGAAGAGTTTTAATAAAAATGTTTTTTTGTGTGGAGACTTTAACATTGATATGGGAAATAAAACAGATTCAAATAACATAAGCACATTTATAAACTCAATGTACAGTTTAAATATGTATCCATTGATATCAAAGCCAACAAGAATTACAACTCATAGTGCCACAATAATTGATAATATTTTCACAAATATAACAAATGGGGACGTGACAGGTGGTATCTTAACGACCGACTTAAGTGATCATTTACCAGTTTTCACAATCTATAAAAATGATCAAAGCATCACAAAAGCAGTCCCAATGAAGAAAAAGATCATAAACACGTCAAAAAAAGTTTTGGAAAAATTGAAAGAGGATCTAGACAAACAAGACTGGAATGATGTGTATGTTGATGATGCAAACAGAGCATATGATGAGTTTATGAATATCTTGGAAGCTCTGTATGAAAAGAATTGTGTGCAAACAAATTACACAAAGAGAAATACGATTGATCAACCATGGATGACAAAAGGGTTGAGAAATGCTTGTAAAAAAAAGAATTATTTGTATTCATGTTTCTTGAAATTGCGAAGTCAGAGCGCTGAAGAAAAATATAAAAAGTATAAAAATAAATTAGTAGGGATTATAAGGAAACATAAGAAAGAATATTATAGTAAATTATTAGATAAAAGTAATGGTGATATGAAAGCAACATGGCGAGTAATGAATAGTGTCCTGAAGAATCATAAAGCAAAAACTGGTATTTCAAAATATTTTGTAAAAGACAACGATGAAATTCATGATGAAAATGAAATTGTTAATGGATTTAATCAATATTTTGTGAATGTTGGATCAAGCCTTGCAGCTAAAATACCAAAAGTAGATAAAAATGTGATCCACTCAATTACAGGTTGTGCAAATAGTATTTTTCTAAATGGAACTAACAAAGAGGAAATAATGAATGTAGTAAAACATCTTACAGACAAGAGATCTAAAGACTGGGTGGACATGGATATGATGTTTGTGAAGGACATAATGAGCCATGTTATTGAGCCGTTCACATACATATGTAACTTATCATTTTCTACAGGAATATTTCCAGATAATATGAAAGTAGCTAAGGTAGTTCCTTGTTACCACAGTTTTCAAAAATTCTTGAAAAACTATTTGTAAACAGACTACATCAATTTATAGATAAACAAAATATTCTAAGCAACAGTCAGTATGGGTTTAGATAAAAAAAACTCTACATCAATGGCTCTCATGGAATTAATGGAACAAATAACTACTGCTGTCGATCAAAAACAATATTGTATCAGTATTTTTGTTGATTTTAAAAAAGCATTCGATACTATTGATCACACCATTCTCCTTGAAAAACTGAACAAATATGGTATTAGAGGACCAGAATTACAGTGGGTATCTAGCTACTTAAAAGATAGGAAACAATTTGTACAAATAAATGATGTGAATGACTTGGTAAATGTGTCAGGACTCCTTAAATGTGTACTTTTTGCTGATGATACCACTTTTTTCTGTTTAGGTGAAGATATAGAACAAATGTTGAAATTGATAAAGACGGAATTTGTCAAGATACAAACTTGGTTTAAAATAAATAAATTATCATTAAATCTAGAAAAAACTAATTACATGATATTCGGTAATAAAAAGAAAACTGTTGATGTTCCACTCAAAATTGAGGATGTTGAGATTTGTAGAGTGAGTGAGGTGAAGTTTTTGGGTGTTATCATTGATGACAAACTGACATGGAAACAACACATAAATTCTGTAAGAATAAAAATAGCTAAATCGATTGCAGTACTGTACAAAGTCAGAGACCTATTGAATGATAAAGCTCTGTATTTGTTGTATAACACAATCATTGTTCCACACTTAATCTATTGTATTGATGTTTGGGGGAATGCGTGTAAAACAATCACAAAGCCTATTTTTGTATTACAGAAAAGAGCTGTAAGAATTATCACTAGAAAACATTACCGTCATCCATCAAATACATTATTTTATCAACTAAAGTTATTGAAGTTCCATGATTTGGTAGACTATAATATTTTATCAGTTATGTATAGGGCTCAAAATAATGCATTACCTTTAAATATCCAAATGCATTTTGTTAAAAGACAAAGTTGTTATAATCTTAAGGGGACAGAGATGTTTGTAAAACCACAATTCAGAACTAGTTTGAAGGGACGTTCTACCTCAATCCAGGGAATTAGATTATGGAATGGCTTGGAGAATGTAGTTAAAAATGCCAAGTCAATGTTTACATTTAAGAAAATGATCAAAACAAATGTGTTAAAAAAAAATGAAATAGCGTAATGTGTATTGTATTAGTTAGAAAATTAGAAAGAGTTAGTCATTTTGTACTGTTGGTTGAAGATTATTATTGTTTAATCTGATTGTTGGAAAAAAGTTGGTTGAAGATTATTATTGTTTACATGGTTGATTATTGTTGTTTAATCTGATTGTTGGAAGTAAGGGGCAGATATAATAAGATTTATTCTTCTTTCTGCTACCTTTCATTTTTTTATATTTTGTACACTATCATTTATGAGATTGTCTTGTATTGTTTCTTTTGTAAAAAAAATGAACAAATTTAATAAACATAAACATAAACATAAACAGTTGTATTTTTAATGCATTCCATCAGTACATCTAAAAAAGCTAAGTCTGGTCCTCTGGACATTCAAAAAACAAAACAAAACAAAGCCAAAAAATTGTAGAAATGTTTCGTCTTTCATCCAAAAGACTTCCTCAGTCTGAGGTGCTGTACAGTGTTGCCAGATCTCGCGACAGAAACAAGCGGTCAGCTCCATAAAATCAAGCCCAAACAAGCACTTCACCGTTTGAAAACACGCCCCAAAACAAGCCCAACTGGCAACCCACCCCATTGTGTAAAAAAAGGCAATTTTAAACAGTATAAACATATTTATTATGGCATTACATATAAACAGCAAAATTATACTTTGAAGAACGTATTCAGTCTAAAAAATAAACAAAAAACCAGCTGCTCACATGATCAAGGAGGACCATCAGCCTAACGATGGATCGTTAGCACCCTGATGGTTGTTTGCTATTCACAGAGGGCTGAGTGATACTAGCAATAACAGCATTGTAAGAGTACATGTTCTACACTTTCTGTGTCCCCACATTCCTCGCGTTTATGGTGTGAGCACACCAAGCAGCGTTTTGACCTCCGAAAACGCTCCTCACGCACGGAAGTGGACGCGCTGCCCCCTGGTGTCCAAACTGTAGTGTTGCGGCGGCTTCGTGGCAGCGGCGTCGTGGGGGCGGGGTGTGGGAGGAGCGTCGTGATTCTCTTTCCGGTCTGATGTGTTGTTGTTGTCGTCGTCTGTTCTCAAAATGGCGGATGATGTGGAGGCAGCTTTAATATGTTTGCTAGTGGCACGCCGAAGACGTGCAAGGCGCCGTGTCTGGGTTCACGAAACTATTCAGAGGCGTTCTGAATTCGGGGAGTTTCACCATTTAATCCAGGAGCTGCGCATGGACGAGCAGCGCTTTCAGCGGTACTTCCGTCTCAACCGTGCCCAGTTTGACGACCTGCTGTCTCGTGTTGGTGCCCGCATCACCTACCAGGACACCAACTACAGGCGCGCGATCCCAGCTGAAGAACGCTTGGCCATCTGTCTCCGGTTGGTTATTTGCAACAACAGATAAATATAGCGCGAATATCTGTCTCTCTTTCTGTCATATAATATATATATATATATATATATATATATATATAT